>JAUCMT010000024.1:20309633-20323313 GCA_032357475.1 Enteromius thamalakanensis | reverse complement strand
TATCACACCGCGACACAGGATCGTGGATCTGAGTGTCGCGATTTCGGTTTCATATCGCGAATCGTTACAGCCCTAGTGTATATGTATTCTTTCAGACGAATCCACAAATCGGAGCATTAGAATGGGAGTAGAAGGGTTTGTTGCTGTCCAACGTCCAAAAGTAGTACAAAAGTGCATGTATCCAAAATATAATGCTCCTCATACTGCTCTGGGGGGTGGATAAAGGCCTCCTGTTATAAATGCTTTATTCTTTCTTCTGCTGACTGTCATACCTGCAAGCCATAGTGGGCGGATGACTTATGGAGTGTTCACACGGGGCGTCAGTGTCAACACTTCCCATTGATTTTGAATGGGTTATGTCAAGCGTTGCCGAAAAGAATTGTGGATCCATCTGCGGCGCTTCACTGGTGTTGCTCGCGGCAGAAGTTGTGAGCAACGCCAGTGAAGCGCCGCCAACAGAAGCGTCAGCCAATCAGGATCGCTCTATGCAAATACAGTAGCCAGTCAGCAGCACGTTCATCCTGTTCAAGAGCAGCAAACTGAGGATAAATTTTAAAATAAAGGACAAAACTCATCATTGCAGTGGGCAATCACCCGGTCCTTTATGACCAATCACTTTTTATGTACCGGGATTCATACCGGAGAGACCAGGCATAGCACATATTTTATATTTCATTGGTTGGTGCTGCTATGACCATGGCGTCAGTGCCTAACTTTGGCCACGCCCTCTGCCTAGCGTTGACACTGACGCCCTGTGTGAACACACCGTTAGGATGCCTGTTTCACATGCTCCTCTGAGATATGCAAGTTGTGTGAGTTTATTAATAGGAGCAAAAGAACGTTTTATTACTTGACAGTAAGAGGCCTTTATTCATCCCATTAAAAAAGCCACGTGAGGCATGCTTTATTATGCATGTGTTGACTTTATTTGACTACTTTTGGACTGTTGAACTAAAACACCCACCTAATCTCATTCTAAAACTCTAGTTAGCTTCATCTGAAAGAAGAAAGTCATATATACACCTAGGATGCTGTGAGTAAAGCATGGCCTAATTTTCATTTTTGGGTGAACTAACAAGACTCCCCAGACATTGGAAATCTGAACAGCCACAATAATATAATAAGAAATGTAATTTAAACAAGCCATGGTCACGGGTTGAACGCCACACACTGGACATTTCACTTCAAAACTGCAGAAATGTCACCACAAGCCTGAGCCCGGGTTCAAGTTTTGGAGCCCCTCATTTAGTAGAATGCCTTCCATGAAGAGTGGAAGCTGTTAGGGAGGACCAGTACCTCACTGCCAATGGCTTTAAAATACAATGCACAACAGGCACATATGGGTGTGGTGTTTGGGTGTCCACATAATTATGGTCATATACACGCTCCAGTTCTAAAATTACCGTAATATGTACATTATTTTGAGGTGTATAAATAAAGAGCACCATCTGTCACTATTAATATAGATTTTCAATATATGTCACGGCCTTCCTGTATCAGCCATGTAATATGAAACTAAATATTTATATTCCCATCCATCGAAGCCATCCATTTCCACTAAATAAACAAATTACGTTTATATTTGAGGGGATGAGACAGAGGTTGTGAATGTCCAGTGTCTAAACTCCATTACATGCTCCAAACATGGTAACTTGTTCCAGCTCTCTTAGGTCACAACCACAGTATAATTAGATGACTTAGTGTGGATGATTCATCAGAATTATACTGAGTAAGGGTGACGTCGTTTAGGCATATCATTATCCTGAGAGTGAACACTTTTGACTGAGTGAACACAAAAGTTGAACTATAAACCTCACTGCATCAAAGGCAGGGCTCTGTCTGCTAATTACGGGCCAACTGTACGCGTACCATCTCTGATCCAAGCAGCAGGGGCCACATCAGCTGGGAGCCGCGTGGGCCGGAGGCATCTGTTTTAAGCCCGTGAGATAGCACTGGTCCCAGAGGTCTGATGTTCAATCACGTCACATGTACTCTTATTGCATGTGCAAAGAGATGAAGAGCTGCTCGGAGGAATCTTGGGTCGATGAAATAAACAGCAAATGTCACTAAGGCAGCAGATGAAACCAGATCCCTATGAAACGAATTCCCACAAGCCGGATCTAAAGTAAAGAAAAAAAAAACATTCCATTGTTTTCAAAGTTGATCTGTATTTATCATGTCAAGCATTTAACGTACAGGAGGTTATAGCATCATGTGCAAAATGTACATAGTATGCAGTTTAATAAAGTATTACACTTTAGAATTTAAACCATATAGAAATTGAGCGGTTAAGGAAATTCTGTAACGCTTTCATTCAACATTTACTAATGCATTATTATTAAATAATGAGCTAACATAGAGCTAACATAAATAACTGTATTAAACTAACATAAATTAATATTAATTAAAAGTGTAACAAATGCATTATACATTCAGATTAGTTAAAACATTACTTTGTCTTAACACCTTATTGTAAAGTGTTACTGTAATTACAGTATGTGAATCATGTAAATAATGGCTTATTTTTATTTCAAAATGTAAAATAAAACAGTTGTCAAATATTAAATCTCTTGCTATTTTCTACCTTCTCTCTTCTCGCTGAAATTTGTGCTCTGCTTCTGTGAACAGTAAACTCTGCCTTCTCTGATTTAATTGTCCATCTCAATAATTTTAACATTGACGAGCACTGCTAAACCATTGAGGAAGAACAGGCTTAAATATGACATAGATGCATAATGAATTAGTCTTTTCTTCAAACATGTAAGCGATTCAAGCCTTCTCTACACAACACAGTAACAATGATAATTAATGAAGATGAAAATAAAATATAATGTTACAATACCAGAAAAGCATTATAAAGTTTTTGGTAGTCATTTTCATTCAAAGCCATGCGCATTGCATTCAGTTCTGTATATACATTTTGTGTTCTTGGCATTGTTGTCACCATTTACTGTACAGCACTTTTTGCTACACATTTCACTTTATAAAGAAGCAAATTCTGAAGCCTATACATATTTTGACTAACAACATTCATTTACGAATTTCAAATTGGAAGATCTGCATAGAAACAAATGATCTGGTACTGAAACCCTGCTGTCAAAATGTAGTCTTGGTTGATATTACAAATTCACTTATATTAATGTGTTGTTTAAAAGAACAGACTGAAAGCCCAGTGTCTGTAAGATCACATTGCTGTCTTAACTCTGGTGTCATAACATCACTATGTCACTTATCTACAGTTTATAGTTGCTAGCTTGAGTTTCAAATGTTCATTAGGAACAAATGCTCTTTGTGTTCAAGGACAGCGTGGGCTGTTTAAGAGACATTATCAGCGCCTACGTCTACATATCTCCACTCTCATCATTTGATCATAGTTCTCCTTATTTTTGTGTTCTTTGCCCACTGTGAAAAAAAAAAAATTGGGACCCAGAGCTTTGCTTGTGCTTCAACAGTATGATTTTGCAACCCAAGAGTAATGTTCTGGACTGATGTGTATCCAGCTCTTTCCAAAAACCATTGGCAGGGGACGCAACAAATGCCGCTGTGTTGTTTGAGCCTTTTCTTTGTCCAAGTTATGCCATGATCACTTCCCCATGTCTGGAAGATGCCACACAAGAGAAAGTGTGAAAAGTGTCAGCCTCCCAAATTAATAAATAATAGAACCATTTCTGAAGTGTTGTGTGCCATGGCTTCATATGGCTGAAAATAGTGCAGTAATATAAAGCTAGGTCTTTCCATTTCATGAAGAATATGTTAGGTGGCATTGCAAAAAAATCACAGTAACAGTGTTGTGGGTGGTTGGATAAAATTCAGAGTTTAAGTATTGGCTTCCTTTCTGATGATACAGTAGATCTGAAATAAATTGGCCATACAGGATGTTGAACTGAAATTTGATTCTGAACTCTGAATACAATTCTGAAACTGTATTTAAGCACTATGCAACTTTTTCTATGTTCAAATTTAGCAAAATGTATATAATAAAAGTATACAAGTATGTACATAATTCTCTCTCAATCTGCCTCTTTGTCTTATCCCAAATTACTAGGGTACACTTATAATAGTGTTTATTTTTGGACTATAGTAGCCTGTTCAGGTCATCTCCGCTGCGGAATAACACATACCTCCTTAAATCGTCACATAAATAAACTTTGAGAATGTTCTTCTGCTGTGCAATTATGTTTTTTATCAGCTAGAGCAGCAAAACTTACATAGTGTTGCTTTAATGCTAGGTTTGTGCTAAATCAACTTTACATATTTTATGCATTATTATTATTTAAAGGTTTTAATTTAAATGTAATATTTTTAATTCAAATTTATTTGTATAGTGCTTTTCACTGTACATAATATTACTGTATTTTTTTACTTAATAGTAACATTTAATTTAGCACAATTATTACAACAAACATATATAGGTAATTCATAGTACAATATACTGTCAAATACATACATAAATAGTGCTGTCAAATGAATAATAGCAATTAATCACACAGTCGAAAGTAGAAAGTGTTCATACACCTTGCAGAATCTGCGAAATGTAAATAATTATTTAGTATCGACCTGAATAAGATATTAACATAAGACAATAACATATAATCCATAATGTGCATGAACATATTGTGCGATATATTGCCCAACCCTAGCTGAATTTATAAAAATTTTACATCCGCTTGATTCTTAATACTGTGTTGTTACCTGAATGATCCACAGCTGTGTTGGTTTGTTTGTTTTTTATTTAGTAATAGTTGTTCATGAGTCCCTTGTTTGTCCTAAACAGTTAAACTGCCTGCTGTTCATTAGAAAATGCTTAAGGTCCAACAAATACTTTGAATTTTGAGAATTTTCCTAAATTTGATTCTTTTTTAAATTACAATTCTACCTAATATTTTAAAACCTGAAATTCACCTAAATTTTGAATTTGTATTTTACTTAAAGTATTTGTGTTTTATGCATGATTATTGTTGGCTGTCTGAAAAGCCTATTTCTAAATCGCCTATGTCTCAGTAATTATTTGGACTTTAGCCTAGTTTCATGACTTGCCAGGTGAAAAGTATGTCTAGCACACTTCTTCGAAGCACGCCGCATGTTTTAATTTAACATTTTTCCGTTCTTGTCTATCGCACAAATTCTGCGGGATGATCCTGAAGTCAAATACTTAGAGTAATACTTGCAGTAAACTCTCAAACCCTTAGTGTGAGCAATAGTAGTAAAGCTTGACTTAGCAACCACAACTATAAAATTCCAATTATGCACTACAGTATATTAAATAGCATAGTTTTTCTTTGAATGTGACTTCACTTTCACATGTGGAACCAAAAACCTAAAGCTGACTTCCAGTTTTGCTACGATAAAATTCGTTAAAGTTCAGTTCAGTTTGGGGAAGTGAAAAAGGTTGTTTTTGTCTTCGTGGAGAAAAACCCCCACGGGGCACGGCAGTCCAGTGATCGCTATTGGCCGTTTAAAGTGTTATGCAGGGATAGAAAGGGTGGTGAGTCTTGAGTGCTTTGTGGTTTTGGGCTGTTGCTTCAGTTTGCTGTTGTGATCTCTGGCGTCATGTGATGCATGCTGATGCTTTGATGATGTTGCATGTGATTAGACCACTAATATTTTTTACAGCTCTTTTTCCCGCAACACAACAAACAATAAAAACAAATGGTTCAGGAACACTGCAAGGTGGACTTTGTAATAGGGTGCCGAAGGGCTGGTGATATGTGCTCTACTTTTTTTGTTATACAGCATTTAAAGAGGCCTAGAATAATGAGAGAAAGTATTATAAGAAGAGTTGACTCATATGGGGTTTAACATTAAGATTTCAGGTTAAAATGTACAATTATGTGTGCATGAATATGTGATGTAACTGTGCTTCATGTCTCTTCACCAAAAATGTAAAATTGTGTCATCATTTACTCACACTCATGTATGACTTTCTTTCTTCTGTTAATCTGATATTTTTATGAATGTTGGTAACTAAATAGTTTCATGGTAGCCATTGAGTTCAAATGTATTGGAAGATTTTTTTATACTTTTAGTAGACAATATGAGTTAATGATTTATGTTGGTTTGTTTTCATTTGTTTTAATATGCAAGCATGGCTTTTTGGGTGGATTTTTTTTTTTTTTACTTTTTTTCTCCAAAAATACTTTTAAACCTTCTACTGTTAATTTGTGCATCCCGACCAATCAGACACATTAATATTCACTATATACCAATGGCATGAGTTTGGCGTTTTCAAATAGCAAAGAGTTTAATTTAATTTTTTTGTATGTTGTAAATTGTATGTTGTATGTTGCTGGTGGTGCCAGTTTTTCATGATTTAAAATAACTTTCCAGTCTGATGTAACATGCATATTTAAAGGAACAATTTTTCCTATTTAGTCATTCTGTTAAAAAGGTCAAGATAATAATTGAAGAGTAAGGCATAGAAATTTCATGTCATATAGCATATAGTTGTCTCATTAATATGTCATAAAACACACAAAATGTTTTAATCTGAAAAGAGAGACAAACAGCAATTATCCGATGTTATTCTCTGTTTAATGTGAGTTCATGCTGCAGGAAACCTCACAGAAAGCCGGCGAGTGTAATTTCTGTCTTCTCGCACTCAGCCTGTGTGTCTGCGTCCCCTCCAGTGTCTGATTTATGAAGCAGTGTTCTTTGCCCATGTGCGTCAGCACTGGCTCTGGGAGTCTCGTGAGGCATTGCACTCCTGAAGAGCTGTGTCTCGTGTCTGGACAGCATCAGTCGGCAGCAGCCCCTGGCCCCCTCCTGTTTTTTCTCTTCTGCTGTCTCTCTCTTTTTCTGCGTATACAGACCTGTGCCTCCATACATCACCATGCTTTTTCCCCCTGAGCTAAAACCAGCTATCAAAGGTTGCTTTAAATTCAACATTTTTCCCTTAATTTACAAAACTTAAAAAAATATATATTTACAGATAATTTGAAGTGCTTTTCAGCATTTTGAAAGATAAATTAAAGTGATTAACGTGCTTCTGTTTTTTTTATATTTCAACAGCCAAAGCATTCTGTTTAAAAAATAACATTTTAAAGTGCAGAAATAGACCAGAAGAGAGATGTGAGTTCCTGTTCCTGCAATACTATAGGGATGCATCAGTCCAATACTAACGATCGGTATCGGCTCTAATACAGTATTTTTTTTGCGGGTCAGGTATTGGGTGAGACGAGACCTTGAGCATATATTATTCTGTGTTAAGTTCCAAGAAAGACACATTCTTACGATAAAGGTTTTGTGCGCTATATTTCAAGTGTTCAGAAGCTGTTCCATAGTTCAATGTACCTCACAGATGAATATTTAAGTCATTCAATCAAATTTCACATAAACTCTTCTCTTTGCTGTGGCTGTCTGTCATCCTCCGTTCAGAATTTAAACGGCACGCTACATTCGGTTACTACATTCAAAACGATGAAGCTCTCTTCAAGAGTGCGCAATAAGACAATTAAAGCTGTTTAAAGAAAAAGGTTTAATAAAGCATTGCACAGATTTAATACGCTACTCAAAAATATCTCTTTGAACCTTTCTATACATAAATTTTTCTATACATTTCTACATTTTTTTTAACTGTGCTGGTATCAGATTGGATCAGTATCTGCAAATTCAGGCATTTAGTTTAACTTATGCGAACACATTATAATTAGATTATTTACAAAATATCAACAAAATGTGCATGATGCCTAAAATTATATTAATTAAGATCTAAGTTTGCTATTTCTCAGTGAGCAAAGATAGAGAATTGAGGTCAATTGAGGGTCAGTTTTTTAATTGTTAAAGAACTTTTCATCATCGTTTCTGAAATTTTGTTAAACAGGATACATGCCATTAACTTGGACTTTTGCCTCAATAAACTCCTACCTAAAGTAGGTAGTTGTTAAATTTAGGTATTGGATAAGGTTAGGGATGTAGAATATGGTCATGCAGAATATGTGCTTTATAAACACTAAGAAACAGCCAATGTGTTATTATTAGGCATGCTAAGAAACAACTTATTCATAGTAAGAACTGTTTTTATATTAAACGTTAGATACGCCACAATGGAATTAGGTGAGGGTTGGACGTATAATGATTACTTGTGCAACTTCTGCAAGATAGTGAATACAGCTGTTTGTGTCTGAGGTTGAGTATGGATATGAATATTTTCACACATCTGGTTTGGATTTAGCATTCAAAGAGTGCAGCCTCTGCCATTCTCATCTGCTTTGTCTTTTGTTGTTGTGGACCAAAAAAGTCTGTTGCCTCTTACTAGCCTTTGTCTGCTTGTGGGCTAGTTAGGGTGTCAATATCTTCCTGCTGATGTGTGTGTGTGTATGTTTGTATAGCGTGGAACACATGCCTCCCAGCTGTGTTTCCCCCGAGTTTGCACATTGTCAAGCCACACATATGCTTAAAGTGTTTGGGTTTTAGTTGAGTCCATCGTGGCATTTAAAAAAAAATAAAAAAAATACATAAATGCATAGAACAGAGATATTTAATTAAAGTTCCTGGAGGTCCAGTGTCTACATTTCCATTGACGCACAGTCAATCATACCTTTGACTTTTTTGTGATGTAGGAACTTCTCATTTAATTTCTTAGAATTATGTTTAAGCTGGCATCTGTAAGTATTTTTAAATGTAGTAAACAGTACATCCTATATCCCAAACGGACAAAAAAAAAACTTTAATTTAAATACATTTTCTACAAGACACCGTCCACTAGTCTTGCCGATTTGTGATCTTTACAATGTAGACTGTAGAAGTGGGTCTGTGAAGGCTCCATTTCTTTTTGTCTGTTGCTTATTAATAATTGCAATTAATATTTAGCAGAAAGTTAAACACATTTAAATATTAATTATGGAAGGCGTGCAAGCTTAGGCTGCAAGGGTTAAGTACAGTACAGTACAAGCAGACCCTAAAAAATGACTGAAACTGAAATGTGCTTGGCTTCAGCAATGGCCTAGTAAATTGATGTTTGCCCCAACAACAAATACAATACACAACAGCACTTAGTGAGCTCTCAAACACTTAATTGCCCAAACACTTAATATTAAGCACAGTCAGCTTGTCCATCTTCCTACTGTGTCTCTATAAGGGCCTTTTTGTTTGCTGGAGATGATTCCATTACTATAAACTCACAAAGCTGCATAATGAGAGTGGTCCCAGCACAGAGCCTTGCAGCACCCCAATACATAAATGGTGATTAACATTGTGGTGTAAAAAAAAATCTGTCATATGACCCTTATTTATTCAGTACATTATTTTTTTTTCCCCAATCAAGCCTGATTGTTCCAGTCTGCCTTCATAACAGCTCCTGTAAATTGTTTTACTTTTTTTAAGAATGACAATTTTACTTAAATGTCATTAAATGTTATTATAACATATTAAGTTATGCACTAACAAAAGGACATCTTAAGGTAAACTGTAAAACAGCAGTATGAAAGTAGCATAAAAAATAAATAATAAAAATAATAACTTAAAATATTCTACTCGTGTGATTGCTTTGTTAGGAACATGAACAGAACAAAAGAAAGAAATAAAAAGCAGAATAAATAAAAACTTTACACAGCTGCAACAGGTGTCAATATACAATAAAGTAAAATTTGTATTCTGTCCTTTAGAGTCAAGTGCAACAGTCTAGTAAGTACTTATGGTACCCATTATGAATGAAGCTGAATAAAAATGCAAAGCCCATCTGTCGATTTTCATGTCCGTTTCCAGTGAAGTGATATTTTGCAAATGTGTTCCCATTGCCATTTGTAGTGTCCTTCTGGCAGACTACACTCTCTCTCCGTGAATTAGAATCTCACTTAAGATATCCATATACCCTGTTTGATGTTATTTGCAAGGAAAATAAATTCAGTTATCAAGTTTTTTTTTTTTGAATGCAAATTATTATTTCCAGCTCTCTTTTAATGGCAGCTTTGTATAACCTAGGTAATTCTCTGTTGCAAAAAACAAATGCATGCATTTTGCCGGTATAGGTATGTATTTTTGAGAAATAGGAACAATTAACTTATTTTAGTGTTTTAAGTGGACATGCAGTGACAAGACCCTGATAAATTCAAACTCGACTGATGTTCTTTTTTTGTGAACGAGTGTGAGGGGAAGAAACTAATCTTGATCACTTTGTTGCAGGTCTGACGGATGAGAAAGTGAAGGCTTATCTCTCCCTCCACCCGCAGATGCTGGATGAGTTTGTGCTGGAGAGTGTGAGTGCGGAGACCGTAGACAGATGGCTGAAACGGAAGAACAGCAGCCAGCCTGCAGGTACGGACTCATGGCCGTGTGCTGCAGTATTCTTCAAATAAGAGCCCTATGCTCTAAAAATAGTGCTGTGTTTACTTGCTGTGATGATTTCTTTAATTTGCTATTTCTATGCTTATTTACTGGTTAAGCATACAACAGTAATCCTCAGTTGATGGGTCCCTGTTTTGGTCCTAAAAACAATCTGAATAAACATCAATTAGTTGAAATATAAAATACAGCTAACTACATACATTAATTGTACATATCAAAAATTTACTTTAAAAAACAAGATTTTTCACTTTTATAAGGTCAACATTGACTGTTCTGTTACAACACTGGTTTAATTTTAATACTAAAACAACTAAACTACCACTGACATTAAAATAAATATGAACCATATAGACACAAACCTACAAGTTATTACAACTTATTATGCTTACATAACACAAAATACTGTTCTATTCTTATCCTAAAGGAATTGAGAACATATTAGCAGTTGAGAACTTTATAACATTATTAAAATTAAATTTAATCTATAATTACAATTATATTCAACTTTTACTCTTTATAGTAACATACACATACTGCATATTTTTATTTAGATAGATATTGGTTGTACATTTCCGAATGCTTATAATTCATGCCCATTACTACAAATATTCTTACACATCAAATGTGGGGACACCAGATTTCTAGAGACCATCTCTGCATTTGATAAATAAATAGTTTAATCTCATCATTATACATTAACATCTCTCTGTTCTCCTATTTGATAATGTTGCAACAATTTGTATTGTTGAAAGTGCTGTATAAATAAAAGTGATGGATTGATTGATTGATTGAATGATCAAATTCAAAATATGCATTCATTCATTCAATTCAGTTTGAATATCTTAATCTAGTAGCAATATACTGTATCTTCATATGGACAGGAATCTATATGGCAATCTTTTTTTCAAAAAAGAAAATTATTTTTATTTAGATTATTGGTTGGTGTAACATTGTATCAACCAAACTACATCAATACATGTGCACACTTCTCCTGTGCATGTGTCTGTGTGTATGTAACCTGAACAGCAAAGATTGCAGAAGGCTAAAGGGTTAGTGCACTGGTAAAAGTATGGGAGAGTGGGGCCTGCTGGGTCCTTACGGGTCATTAGGGCTGTTTAAGCGGGACTGGCTTCTCTGTGCACAGCATGCTTCGTGCCGTGGCCCGCTCCACTCGACCCATCACATCCATCAAGGGCCCACAGGGTTGGCGGCCGGCCCAGCTTAGCTACTGACGTCAGAGCCAACCTCCAGGGGCATGCAGTCGGTCGGGAGGGGGACTGGAGGAGGGTGAATGTGTCGCATTTTGGGAATGTTTTCTGCATGAGTGCAGCAGCACTCTCTCACAGACTGCCGGCTGATGGTTAACCTCGGCTGGGCAGCAGGATTTTTCTCAGGCACCGTTTCAACATCAGTCTTTCTACAAAACATTTGTGTGCCAGATTCTGTCTTGGCCTGTGATGCATATCAAGCAATGCTTTAAATTAGCATGCATGTTAGCTTTTAAATTCTTTGTGCACTTCAATGCTCTATGGTTTTTTTTTCCCACTGACCATCGATTATGAATGTGAGATCCATTAACCAGGACACATTGCATTTCATATGATGTTTCAAGTCTGTTTATCCTGTTAATGCTGATTGTCTTATAATAGACATTTATTTTTTTATTTTAGTTTTTTTTAGTTTTTTAATTTAGTTGATAATGTATAACATTTTGTTTCAAAACAAATATAATTTTGTAAAACCCAGTGGTAAAAAACACCTTGAATTCTAACCATAAATTTATTATTTACTAATTTTTGAAAAAATCTGTTTTATAGTCAAGCTTCACGAATAATGTTTACACATATTAGTGGTGGGCATAGATTACTTTTTTAAATCTAGATTGATTTTGAAATGAATAAAAATTAAACGTGTTTACTACAAATAAAAATCATAATAGTTGAACTAAAGTAACCACACATTAACATGGTGTCATGAAAGGAGGCGAGAAGGCGAGTAGATTCAAGTGCAGATTGTTTATAACTAGACAAAGTGAGACAGGCAAGGTCGATCATCAGCAAACAGGGTTATCGGAAGCATAAAAAAGAAGAGAATGGTCATTAAACATAGCATGGGTCGATACAACAGTAAACAAAGTCTGAGGGGTAAGACAAAGGCGATAATCCAAACGATAGCAGGGGTCGCAACGATAAATCCAAAACAGCAAAACAAGGAATGTGAACAAGAGGAAAAACACTTGACAGAATGATAGTACAATAAACCGTAACACAAACAAATCTGAGGTTTAAGTATACATGGGAATTAGGTCACTGGGTGGAGACTTGAATGAACAACCATGACAACACATAGGATGGGCGGAGACAAGAGTTCATTGATAAACAGTCCAGGTATGAAAACAGAGACTAAGACACAGAGTTCACGTGGCATGACTATAGCAATGCACGGATACGGAGCACCTGATCTCTGTGATGCCTAGATGTACTAAACAGACCCTCTCACCTCTGTAATAAACACGGAGGTGTTAGTCCCGTCCGAAATGGTACATGAAAATCACAGACGTCAGGTGATAAGAATCAAAGCTCACACGTAGTTTAGAAAACTAGTCCCATCCAAATAGGGCTACAGTGCAATTCGGCTTGGCTACATCCGCGCTAAAATATCAAGGTCAAAGTCATAATAGCTTGCGTAGTATAGACTCAGCTCCCAACCCAACTTTGTGAATAGATTAACAGCGATATTTTTTATCAGCAGCACATTAACACAGATAACGGCCCACCACTAATATATATATATATAAATTGTTTCTAGAATATTGTGGAATAAATTAAAGGGACATTTAGACAGCATCGCTTTAAAATGTTTTGAGCAATTTATTTGTTCTGTAAACATAATCTGAACATATAAAAAAATGCTCTCAATAGAACTGTCAGTGCTATGCTCCTATTATTAACAGAAAACATTTTCATATTATGTTTTGAGGGTGTAGATTCTGTGTTTCAAGCATTTATTTGTCATTGCATTTAAAGACATACATTTTAACTTTATTTATGTTGATTTACAAATAGAGTTGATCAAATGCAAGTAAATAAAAATGAGAACAGTACAATTATGAATTAATAATTGAACATTAATTTAACATAAACAAATCAAATACACTTAATGTTATTCAAATGCATCAGTGTAGTGAACACTGAGAAGTGTGGAGACTTTTGATTTTACCTGTTTTATTCACACATGACTGATGCATTTGAATAATATTAAGTGTATTTGATTTGTTAATGTTAAAGTTATGTAATGTAAATACATGAAAATTCACCATGTGATTGAATTAATAATAAAGTTTAAATCAAGACCAAAACATTTGGTAATCATATATTGAATGTATTCAGAAATGTATCA
>JAUCMT010000024.1:20284025-20309533 GCA_032357475.1 Enteromius thamalakanensis | reverse complement strand
AATCAAATACACTTAATGTTATTCAAATGCATCAGTGTAGAAACACATGAACACTGAGCAGTGTGGAGACTTTTGATTTTACCTGTTTTATTCACACACGACTGATGCATTTGAATAATATTAAGTGTATTTGATTTGTTTATGTTAAAGTTATGTAATGTAAATACATAAAAATTTACCATGTGATTAAATTAATAATAGTTTAAATCAAGACCAAAACATTTAGTAATCATATATTGAATGTATTCAGAAATGTATCACAACTGTCATACAATTATTAATTCATAATGTACAGTTCTCATTTCTATTTACTTGAATTTGATCAACTCTATTTCTTACATTGCTTGATATTTGTAAATCAACATAAATAAAGTTCAAATGTATGTATTTAAATGCAATGACAAATAAATGCTTGGAAATAAACAGAATTCAGTGGAATTCTTCCTGAATTGAATTCCACTTCCTGTAATTCCAATTCAATTCCAATTTTGTTTCCTTTAATTTTTGTTTAATTCCAATTCCAATTCCATTTCCTTCTTTAAATTTGAATAGTTGAGTTCATTCCTGAATTGACCCCAACCCTGGTATGCACTGTGCTCACTCACCACATCATACTAAGGAACAATGCGGTTAAGAGCTTAATTATCTGTGGTTGTTATGCACCAGAGCCATTTAAATAATTTTGTGTTGGAAATTTGTATATTTTTATGGCATCACTGTTAGCTTGTGAAGTGTATTTACTTATTGTGGAGTTACTGGATTACAGAAGTTATTATGAGCATAGTATGAGGTTGGAGTGTATGTCATAAATGTGAGTGGGCATGTCCTGAAATATTTTACAATTAGCAGTTCATTCATACATCCATAGAAACTTACATCACACTGTAAAAACTAAAAAAGCAAAAAGAACGGGGCTAGGCCTGTCACAGTATTCAATCTTCTTATCGCACAGTATATCTACATGAGCTCAATTTTTGTTGATGCAATATATTGTCCATTATATTTACATAAAACATTTTTTAAAACACAGTTCAAGTAATAAAATGTTTTTTTTTTTATTTATCACTTGTGTCTATGTGCCTTTTGCTTTGCGTGGTATAGTCATGAGCTGCTAGTTACAATTTTTTGTAAATCCTTCTAAAATAACATTTAATATGCAGATATGGTCTTGTTCAGGGATCTGTGCCTTTGTGCATACAGAGATCTGACTGCTAAATAGGTATCATATTTTTCAGCTATAGTTTGCATCCTTACTTTTCAGAGAAAAAATGGAAAAATCTGTAGATTGAAAAATCTCCATAAAAGTCCTTTGTGCATTTGACTTTTTTTTGTTCTTGTAAGAAAATGTCTACATTACGAAGTTAACCCTCGTTCCCTGAGGTAGGGAACGGAGACGTTACATATGGGAACTCGCATGAGAGACCAACCCCTTGGAGCTTCAAACAAAAGGTCAATAAACATTGCCGTGCACAGATTGCTTTCAGGTCCTGCTCCTTCAGGGAACGAGGGTTACCTTCGTAACCTAGATGTTCCCCTTCAGTCAAGTCACTCTGACGTTACATATGGGAACAGACTCGTGGTAAAGGCCACAACTCTGAAGCCACGTTATGCGGAGACCCCTGTGCCGACAGGCAAGCGTGTCAGCAGAAGAGTCTGCACGTAACATTCCTAACGCCCTGGGGGCCAGAATAGGGGGCCCCACATGGCTTCCAGTTGTTACTGAAGCAGTTGGTTGGGGACGTAGAGCACATGTTTCTCTTTGTACATGTGAAATTTTGAACAATTCAATATATCAATAAGATTATGGATATAATTGAAGGGAAACACAGCCTTCTGGCTGACCGTGGAATATTGAGATTTGAGCCACAACCTACTGGGCTAAGGAGATCCAGTAGGAGCAGAGGAGGAACTCCGCATCTAGTTCTGACTGCAGGGCATTAGGACTCAGGTACCCTTATTAGGGGAACAAATGAAAAATAGCGCGCGGATTCTGTGGGAATGGTGCAGCCTCCCGCTCACCTGCTGTCCTCAGTGAAGACACTGGAGGACACAGCCTCTACGCAGAGGTCATAAAACCTAGCGAAGGTGTTGGGTGTCGCCCAGCCTGCTGCCCTACAAATGTCCGCTAGCGAGGCGCCGTAAGCCAACACATAAGATGAAGCAACACTCCATGTGGAGTGGGCTCTCAGTCCTAAGGGGCATGGCTCTCCCTGGTATAGATAAGCCAGGGAGATGGCATCAACCACCCAATTGGCCAACTTCTGTTTGGAGACAGCATTCCCTTTCTGCTGACCACCATAGCAGACAAAGAGCTATTGGGAGTGTATGAAGCTCAGAGTGCTGTCTACGTAGAGACACAGTGCGCATATAGAACACAACAATTCTTAGGCCGGCTCTGTCTTCTCCTTGAGCAAAGATTGCAGGTTCACTACCTGATCGTGGAGAAGCGTGGTAGGAACCTTGGTCACGTAGCTGGGCTAGGGTTTCAGGATGATGGGAGAATCAGCTGGGCCAAATTCTAGGCACACTTCATCGACAGAGAAGGCTTGTAGGTCCCCTACCCTCTTTATGGAGACCAACGCAATCAGGACTGCTGTTTTTATAGTCAAAGATTTTAGCTCGACTGACGCAAGTGGTTCGAATGGGACCTGCTGCAGGCCAAGTAGGGCGATGGCTAGGTCCCATTAGGGTACGAGGTGCGGTCTCGGGGGGTTAACCCATCTCGCACCTCTAAGGAACCTCACTATCAGTTGCTGCTTCCCAAGGGATGTACCCTCCACTGCATGTCTCAAAGGATTGAATGGGCTAAGGTGTCAAAGCAACAGGTTGCATGCACAACAAATCTCTCGAGTGAGCTATGATGAGGTTGAGGATGTGGGGCACCCTCCGACAGGGAAGATTCGAATGGGGGCATACTGGGTACCTCCAAGCCGATTCCCTTGGCAGCTCGGAGAAGCATAGCCGACAGTTCGGCGTCCACCACCGCAATCGCTCTGCCACTCGGCCTGGGGTGCAGGGAAGCAGCTTCTTCCGGAACCACCACGGGACTACTTCTGTGGTGGGGCAGAAGTCAACTGGGCTTTTACACCAGATGGAACAATCTGCACCGTCACCGTGAGGTCCCCCAGGTGCCTCGCCGTAGCAGCTGAAAAGCTAGGGTTGCTCACTGATGTACTACGGGAACGATGCCAGGGGAGCCGTCTCGCAAACAAGAAGCAGGACCTCAGTGTAGCCGTGGTCACCCGTTCACAATGAACGCATGAACCATTCATAAAGGCTGCCTCAGCGTGTTCTCGGCCCAGACATGTCAGGCAGTGATTATGTCCATTTGATAAGGTGAGATTATAGTTGTATAACTTGGTTATATAAATTAAAGTTATAGTTAATAGTGAATATGTGTTCTTTATTCTATAGTGTTTCCAAATATCTTCTCTGGTGTTCTGCACCAGAGTTGGAATGACAGTAAATGATGACAGATTTTCTTTTTGTAATAACTGCATTCATGAGATTCAGAGAATAAGAGACAGTCAGTGCAGGTAACATGGATCTAATTGAGAAAAACAATAACAAAGCTTTCACAGAATTCCAAGTAAAATCTGAACATCTTTTATTCAATAGGTCACAAGTATACTTGTGAGATTGCTGATTAGTTTAATAATAGGTTGTTCTTCTCTTGTGTGCTCCACACAGTCTTGAGCTGTGGAGATACCCGGCTATCATATGATTCCACTGTTGCAGTGAATGTGAGAGCCTCATTACAGGCCTAACAGCAGGGCCAGTGGCTTCAGTCCATGTGATGCTCTTCGTATCTTTCTGTTTCAACTTGCAAATATCGTGACCTGTAATACCGCTAGCATGTCAGGCTTTTTGTGCAATCAATAACTCTAGAGTCAAAGTACCATTAGTCCTTTTGAGTGTAGGTTTAAGCATTGTCTAACCCATCATATATACTGAATAATGCAATAGTATACATATGCACGTGAATATGTCTAATGTATATTCCCTGTATCTAATCCTGAATGTGATAGTCTTAGCTTCCGAAGTACCTCACCATAAAAAAATTAGGTTTGCAACATAAACAGTTCTGACAATGTGACACTGAATGATTTGTTAAATCAATAGGCTAAAGGACAAGACATCTAGCTGTTTTCTAATTCTGTCTCCTTCAAGGGATTTCAAGGATGGATCTGGTTGCTGAAGATGGAGAATGATTAGACTTATGATTCAGAGGTCAACATCTGTTCAATAAGATACTGTTGATTAGATCCTATTTTAGTTTTATTCTTTGGTTTAAAATTTAGGAAGAAAAGTGCTTGTTTGTGAAGGTGCAGCTTTTTTGTGAGACGGGATCGGTCATGTTTTATATCTTGTGACTGTTTTTACCCTGAAAGCACACATTCCCTACACTCTAGCCTTTATCTCTTTGTTGACTTTCAAATGATCCAAAATAGTTTTATAATAAAGCTGTTTTCAACAAATAATCTAGAGACATTTTGTGTGTATTTTAGGTGTTTTTATTCTCTAGGACTATTTGGTCTGTATAGAAAAAAGTATGTATGTGTCTGTAAGTTGAGGTTCATAGATTACAAAAGTATTTCTGTAAGTATATACTGTAACTCTTGTTGATCACACCTAAATGTTGCTTTAATAAATGTAATAATAATATAATAATAATTCTATTGAACCGTTTCATACCAGCATGAAAGATTTGTTCATAAATTGTACTGATCCAGTTTTAGCAGGATTGTTAATCACTAGTTTTCAGTCTGTTCAGTCTTGGAATATAATGCAGGTCAAGTCACATTTTTATATAATGCTTTGTACAATCTAATAAACAATGTTAGTTTCATCAATTACACTGCAAAAAATGCTTTCTAAGACAAGATTTTTTTGTCTTGTTTCCAGCCAAAATGTAAAAAAATTCTGAAATCAAGAAGAATTTTCTAGACAAGAAAAAATTATTACTGTCTTGTTTTTAGAAGAAACAAGCTAAAATTAAGTAACTTTTTGCTTAGAACAAGCAAAATAATCTGCCAATGGTGTAAGCTAAATATTCTTATTTCAAACAGAAAACAAGATTATTTTACTTACCCCATTGGCAGATTATTTAGCATGTTTCAAGTAAAAACTCACTTAATTTTAGCTTGTTTTTTTTCTTTCTGAAAACAAGACAGTAATCGTTTCTTGTCTAGAAAATCCTTCTTGATTTGAGATTTTTTTAAAAATTTTGGCTGGAAATAAGACAAAAAAACATGTTTTTGCAGTTTATGGAATTCATCAAATTCAATTTCAGATGTAAAGCAGCTTTAAAAAGACAACAAAGTCATTATTCCTCTCAGTTAAGCTCAAGGTTATTTAAATTTAGTTCAAAGTTAGTGTCTCTAGCATCCAGCTTAATTCAGTATAAATAGTTTTTCTCACCCCAAAACATCAGTGTACTTGAATTGGTAATATTATTGAAAAATATTTGATTTTATGTTATATATGCTTCCTTTAGGATATCTTTATGGTGCTTTGTGTCCTTTGTGAAGCCTAAAAGGTCTGTTCCAGTGTAACCAGTAGGGAAGTAACATGGGTTTGAAATGACATGAGGGTAAATATAGGATGACAGAATTCTAATCCTTTAATGCTTACGCATAGTGGTTTGTTCAAATCCCTAGCTCTAAATATTAACAGGCACTACTAATGATGCATCACTGTGTGTGTGATAGTGTGTGTGCAGTATGTGATTATGTGTCTGTGCTTTTGTTGAGACTAACAAGGACCCCCAAGGCCCCAGTGACGTCTGCTCCCTCCACCTCATTCCCTCCTAGCGTTCCCCTGGCCCTATTTTCTTCTCACACACATGCGATCTTTGAGTAATTGATAATCCCAAACCTTTCGCCGCTCTGCCTCCAGAGAAATCCTACATCTGGACAGATCCTGTGCCTCGCTGTCTCTCACACACACACATGCACTGTGTGATACATGACCTACTCATTCAGTCTTTAGCCTAGTGGCCCCGATGACCCAAGCCATACAGGAGAGCCGCAGATTCTGAAATGTGCTGTAATTCAATAACAGAAGAGGAGGCTGCTTGAATGTGTAGTTTGTGTCCAGCTTGGCGCCAGACAGGGAATGTCTGGACCCCTTTCTAAGAACTTCTAAGAATTCATTAATACACTCAGTTAATTTATCAAATTAATCACAGTATAATAGAATTTGCCGTTTTGTAATTGTATTGCTTCAGTGGGGCACATTGCCCAGCACACCATTATTAAACCATTAATCCGTTATTCAATATATATATATATATATATATATATATATATATATATAGTTTCCTGTTTTTGATTGTTTTGTTAGCATTTTGTGTGTGTGTTTTGCTTTGATTTCTTTTAAGTATGACGTTTTCTTTTGTTTTTTAACTTTGTTGTGTTTTTGTTTTGTTTTGTTTTTTGTTTTTCTATTGCTGTAATGAAAGTTCCCCTTTGTTCCACCAGATGGCAACCCTACAAGTCTAGGACTCATCTGTCACTCAAGGACTTCCATCATTCACTTAACTCTGATTACACAACACATCTGGTCCATTGTCGCCACTCCCCTGTCGTTCAGTTTAAATTTAGCTATCTCACTTTAAGTTAATCGCAAAGTTTTGGATTCTCTTGGTTTTATCTCTGAGCTCTTCTTTGTGTCTGTTGTACCTGTGTGTGTTTTCTGGACTGTTTTCCTGGTATTTGATGTTTACTGCCTGCCCGACTTTGGATCTGTAAAATCACTACGACTCTGGATTTTCTGCATTGCTCTGTTTACAGTTGTTTGACCCTATCTGTCTGACCTCAATTAAAGATCCGCACACCCTTGTCTCGTTCATTACAGAAAACTTTGAAAACAGGATCCAGCAACTTCCACCTTTGTCTCCTGTCAGGTATGAAACCCCACTGCTATGCTGTTTGCCCTCAAACAGCATTCTCGATTTAGGATCATATCCGGGACTTTTTACTTGTTGCTGAGGCTTCTGATCTTCCAGAGATTATATTACGGGAGATATTCTGCGATGGTGTGAATCAACCCCTGCCCTCGCGGCTGTGAGGCGAGGAACCACGCTCGTCTCTCGTAGCATTAATGAATTATTAATGCCCTGTTATGCATGGATTCCTCGTTAACAGTGGGAATCGTGGAGGAAGAGAGCGACTCAGACATTCTGTGGGGCCATCTTCAATCACTTCACTGTCCGCTGACCCAGAACCAGAACCATTGTCATTGCACAAGATGGCAGTTACTCCAGAGCCATGGCCACAGCACAAGATGGCTGCCACACTTGACCCACAGCACAAAATGGATATCATTCCAGAGCCTCATACACAGTCCAAGATGGTTCCTGATCAAGAGTCACAATCACTAGCCAAGATGGCCATTTCACCAGCCATTTCCGCACCCCACCCCCAACACAAAATGGTTGCAGTCCCAGGACAACTGCACAAGATGGTCCCTCTGCCTCAGTCAAAGTCAACAGTCAAGACAGCCACCCTACCTTAGTCTAAGTCAACAGACAAGATGGTGACCCAGCCTCAGTCTTAGTCAGCAGTCAAGATGGCCGTCCAGCCAGAGCCAGCGCTCAAGATGGCTGCCATACCTCATCCAGAGTCAACGCTCAAGATGGCCACCATGCCTCAGCCAGACTCAGAGCACAAGGTAGCCACCAGCCCAGAGTCACAGTCTCAGCCCAGATGATGGCCACAGCTTTAGAGCCTCAATCGCTACCCAAAATATTAATGCTGTAGTTTCCTCAGAGGTTCTGCACAACCTCAGGTGATGTCGGTTGGGATTGTAGAGTCACCACAGGTTCTGCTGGTGGCTGAACAACCTCCTGAAACAGCCATTGGTGCCATGAAATTTTCATTCTGCCCAGTCCCGACCACGGAGGTTCACCAGTGGTTGCGTGACTTCCCGACGTTCCAGACTCTCCGGAGGTTCTGCTGGTGGCTGCACAACCTCCAGGCCCATTAGTTCAGGCCAGTGAACACTTACCTTGTTCTGACACAGAAACAGATGTAAATGAACACTTATCCCAATCCCCTGGTCCGGTTCCCTGAGTTACGGCCAGGAGAGCCATTGCCAGTCCGTCTCCTGAGTCACAGCCAAGAGTACCGATCCAGTTTCAAACAATGCAGACTGTATATGGATACAAAGTCTCAGTGGATTAAGTTTCTTTAAGTCAAAAACAAATTAAAAAATTGACAGAAACCACATTTAAATTACCAACATATATCTTCAAAATGAATAAAATAAATCACAGTATTTAGTGCAACAAGAGCAACAAAATGACCCTTTAAAATATTTAAATATCTTGGATGAGACATAAAAACAAATTCAATGATTTTAGTGCAAGTAAAGCAACAAAAGTCCCTTTAGTCCAAGTATCTCTTCTTATTGTAATTAGTTCACCTGTTTCGAGTCTTTGGGTTTAAGTGGTTTGTTTATCATGATAGCCCACAAGCCAAAAAAAATGAAGGACTCGAAAGCATCTTGGATGAGACATAAAAACAAATTCAATGATTTTAGTGCAAGTAAAGCAACAGAAGTCCCTTTAAGTCCAAGTATATTTTCCTATTGTTATTAGTTCACCTGTTTCGAGTCTTTGGGTTTAAGTCATGTGTTCATCATGATAGCTCACAAGCCAAAAAAATGACTCGAAAGCATGGGCGTAAATTTCATTTAGCTGTAGGGGGGGACAATAAACATGATTTCTTGTGAGCAATTTTTAAAGGGGACACAAATAACACAGTCAAATTGTACTTATAAAGATATGTCAAAACTGTGGAAGACTTTGCTTCTATAATTATTGTAGCATGGAGACTGCGTGACATGGTTATTTTCTCTGAGTTTTTCTCTGGTTTAATGAATTTTGTAGAATTTGCGGACATCAGGGAGCCTCTATCAGTATACGGGGCACTAGAGCTGGGGTGGCAAATGGGGTAGATCCCACCCGGTAGATCCACCCCAGGTTCCTGACTTGTGGCCTGGAGAGCCGCCCCAGAGCTTGTGTTACTAGAGCCTCTTTCCCTTGAACTCTCATTCTGCCCTGTTCTGGCCTTGAATGCTGTCGTCAAGCTCTCGCTCAGCCCTGTTCTGGCTGTAGAGATCCCTGGCAAGTTTGCAGTCTGCACAGTCCCGGCCATGAAGGCCAACACTAACTTCTCTATGTTTTCTCCCACAACTATGTCAGCCCAGCCAGGCTCCCTGCACCACTCTGGTGGGCTCAGGTTCCGCTGGCACCACTCTGGAGGGCATCAAACACTATGCCTGCTCTGCTAGGGAGCATGTCTACTCCACCTACTACGCTTTGGTCCACCTACAAGCTGGAAGCAGGGACCGTCTTGGCCACAAAGGCCATCATCTCACTAAATCCCGGAAGGCGCCCTACTTAGTGCGGCTGTGCAACCCCAGCGCAAAGGAATTTGCTTCACTCGAAGGCGCTGATGAAAAGGGCTATGAAAAGGTGCCGCCGCTGGACGAGCCGTGGTGGCTCTTCTCTGCCCGTCCACTGCTATTGGCTGGAGAGCCAAACCAACGCACCCGTCAAAGCCATGCAGAATGACTTCCCCACTTGCCTGCCGGGCAGGCAGCCTCTGCACTTCACTCCATGGCTGTACTTCAGGTCTTCCAAGCGAAGCTCCTAGCTGCTACAGAGGGCTTGCCTGACGCAGATGCGTTGAGAGCTATGAAGATAACAGCTCAGGCCATCGGAAGATCCATGGCCAGTCTTGTGGTGCTGAAGAGACATTTGTCGCGGAATCTGACTCAGATTAAGGAGGCTGACAAGATCCCCTTCCTGGATGCACCGATCTCTCCAAGCGTTTCGTTTGTGCTGCACAAACAGGGTCCGTAAAAGTGCCCTTGCAGCGCACCGTTTTCACGATGCACCCACAAAATCACATAAAGAGCAGTTTTTCTCAAACACACAATGTCATGAGTTATATGTACCTAAGCAGCGACAAAACACTAGACATAACAGAACCCTTATCCCTACAACAGAATGTCTGGCGTGTCATTCCCGGGGTATCAAATTGGGTTATGGGGATAATAAAACACTGTTACACCCTTCAGATCACGAGATCCACACTTTAGAAGCGAGCCGCACCGCTCATGTGCTGCACGCCAAAGTGAAAGCGCTGCTCTTAAAGGGGGCGATACAAATTATTCCTCTTTCAGAAGAGAAAAAGGGCATCACAGCCATTATTTTCTAGTCCCCAAGCGATATGGCGGTCTAAGACCTATACTCGATCTGAGACCTCTGAATCGCACCCGTATCAAACAGCGTTTCAGAATGATAACTTTAAAAAATATTCTCTCCCAGTTTCAGCCAGAAGTCTGGCTGTTTCCACTGCACCTGAAAGATGCATACTTTCATGTACATATAGCCCCTCATCACAGGCCATTCTTGAGATTCGCCTTAAAGGGAACGCATATCAATACATGTTTGCATGCTCAGAGTGAACTTCGCAAAGAGCAAGCTGCTGCCCAACCAACTAATAGAGTTCCTGGGCACAGTAATACACTTAATGCAAATGAGAACGTTGATCTCACAGGAGTTCGCCACAGACAGCAACACTCACTGCCCAGTTTATTTCACGAAAGAGATGGACGCGCTGGCCCAAGATTGGCCCAGCCTTCTGCTCTATGCATTTCTCCCAGTGGCTCTCAGGACATCAGCCAGAAGTCAGGACTGGGATGTTTTCTCGAGGTGGTGCGGAGAGCGCAGCAAAAACCCCTCGTCATGTGCTATATCGAAGATATTGTCATTCTTACAACACCTGCTGGATAAGGGACATTCCCCTTCCACTCTTAAGGCATACGTGGCAGCCATATTAGCGACCTTATAGCAGGCCAGATAGTAGGCAAGGATATATTAATTATCCGTTTTTTAAGAGGCGCTAGACGACTGAAGCCTTCTCGCCCCCGCACTATCCCCGTGGGACCTGCCTACTGTATTGAGTGCCCTAAAAGGAGTGCCCTTTGAACCCCTGCAAACGGCTACAGCGAAGGCGCTGACGCTTAAGACTCCACTGCTATTGGCACTGGCATCTGTTAAGCGAATAGGCAACCTGTACAAGTGCTGTCTGTGAGCCCCGCCTGCATGGAATTTAGCTAAAATGCTCATGCTCAAGGTGTAAAAGCTCAATCAGCTAGAGCCACTGCCTCGTCTCGTCCTGGGCGTAGTCTAGCGGTATTTCCCTGTCAGAGATTTGTTATGGGGCCGACTGGTCCTCACCGTCCACTTTTGCCAGGTTTTATAATCTGGACATCCTGGCATTACATAAAGTATGATTTATCAACTCGCCGTGTTGACCGTCATACACTCAAATAGCAAACTTAGGATACACTCCTTTATGTCTGTCAAAGAGCTCGCTGAGTTGACTGTCATTCACCCCAACCGCGAGTTTCAGTTGCACCTGTTTAAAGGGTTAATTTCTATGTTACGAGTTTGGCCATTATGCCCCAAGCCGCAGACTAAGGCTCTATATATCTGTTTATTCGCCGGTGCACACTCAACAGCGGACGCAGTTCTGAGCTTATGTCTATATATGTATAACAAGCTCGCCGTGCTGGCCGTTATTCGCCCCAGCAACGAGCTCAGGCTCACACATCTTTAAAAGTGTAGGACGATTTATTATATATGTGGGGCATTGATTCTCTGCATGCTGATGTGACTGTGCGACCCCGGTTTTCACCTGTGTCTGCTGTCAGGCTTGATCGTTCTTCACTTACAGCAACGGCGGAATTGTACTGTGTTCTTATAATGTCTTAGCAGACGCAGTACGAGTAAAGTGTCGACAGAGAAAGTACAGGTTACTTCCGAAACCCAGGTTCCCTGAGACACGGGAATGAGTACTGTGTCCTGTGCCGTGCTGTAAGTATTTGTCGCTTTAGTCGAAGTAACCTGAATCCTATTGGCCAACCACTTATATACACATGGCCCCGTCCCATTGGCAGGCTTCGGTGGGAGCAGCGACCATTAGTCGCCCTGGAAGGCGGCCAGCCGATTGGTTTATCTAAGTACTACTGCAGTGACCAATGGCTGTGCAGTTTCACTGCGTGATTGAATAAGGCTTCAGTTAGGAGGAAAAAATGAGTTTTTCCCTTAGCGTCTTAGCAGACGCAGTACTCCTTCCCGTGTCTCTAGGAACCTGGGTTACGGAAGTAACCTGTATAATTTTCTGCATTCCTCTGTTTACCATTGTTTAACTCTATCTGCCTGACCTTAATTAAAGATGTTGCGATTGGATCCGCACATGCCTGTGTTGTTCATTACAAAAGCAATGTCCCTAGCTTCAAGGTTATGTAGTTTAGGGGCTATATGCACCAGCCAAACAGCTTTCGTTGACATAAATAGGAAAGCTGTCCACTTTCTTCAGGTGTTCAGACCTCCTTGGCTCAAAAATATGTTCTGAAAGCACCATAAAGACAATCTGTATGTGAATGGCTTACAATACTGTCTGCACATTAAGCTAGGATAAAGTGAAAGTATTTGTTAAAAGGAAGGCTCTGTGTTCAATAGAAGTTAAGCTCTATTGACATCTGTGGCATGCTGCAGCCACTGAGAATAATTCACATAAAATTGTGGATAATGCCTTACCACATTGTAGGTGCATTACTGTAACCGTGATTTTTGACTGCCACAGTAAGGAACATATTGACATAAGATTACACTGCTGATATCTGCTTTACATTTCATGCTAAATTGAGAGTTTTCAGTTCAGTTTACACAAAGGATCTGGAGCTGATATTTGCCCACAGAGAGCTGGACAGAAACACATTTGCAAGTTCTTGCATTGATTACCAAACATTTCCATCTGGGAATACCAGAAATGGAAGGAGTATGATGTGAGAATACAGTAGGTAGCCTGTGGCACAAAGTGGAATATTACCCTCCCTTGGCTGCCCAGCAGAACACTTCTAGGCTCTGATCAATTACTAAGAGATTTTAGGTAGCACTTTTTTTTTTTTTTATTAACAATAAGTAACTACTGTATATATCAACTGGCAGGAATTAGGCAAGTAGTTGATACACTCTGCTTAAAATCTGTTAACGCTGTATTTTGATCAGACATTCTACTAAGTAACTTGCCATGCCATCTTTTTCTACTCACAGTCTACTAATACTCTAATCAGAGGTATAGTTGTCATACAACATAGTTGCAGATTAATGAGAGTCAGTTGCAAAATTAACTTAAAAGTAGTTGAATGTCTATAGTAGACTATTGATAGTGTAATATAGTGTAACTGCATTTTGAGGCATCTCAGGTATGCTATAAACCTTTCATATAAAAGAAAATCCCAAAATTATATCAGAAATATCAATTTGTAGAGTTAATATTTATTAAAACTATTAAACCTATGGGTCTGTTTTACCCATATTTATCTGTGCAATGTAAAACCTAACAAATGTCTTAACTAAAACTTTTTAGTTTGCTTTACTATGGATAACAATTTATTTTTACTATTATTGTTTTTACTGTTTGCTATGTGCTATGTCTGTTTCTCAGAAAACCTAGTTAAGATAATTTGATTTTGTCGAGCACCAGATTGTCAAGCTAGTTTCTGGTTCCCAGCCTGCTTTGCTTAATAATTTATATATACATTTTTAAATGATGTGTTATTTTATGCCATTTTGCATAAGACTAATATTGGGGGAGATTTGTAAGTTTGAAGGTATGTTATATTTGATTTTAAAACTAAAAAATTCCAGGTTGCAGTACATTTTATAAAAAAAGCATCCTTAAAATTAATGACTTCTTGACACTAAAAAGTGTTTTTATTTTTATTTTGCTTAGTTATTAAAGGCAGTCGTTTTTTTTTTTTGTTTGTTTAAGTAAGTAAAAACTTTTTTTACTTTTAAAATGTATTATTGCTAATAGCTTAATTAAATGCTATCAGCAAACTATTTTGAAAACAAAAAAGGATTTTTGTCTGACATGTCTGTGTGGAATGTAATCACTTGCTCCTTGGTTCATATGGCTGTGTGTCACTTAAAGCTGCCTATGTGCAGTACACAAAAAGCCAGGAAGCCGGCCATATTGTCCTTACAGTTGGTGAGAAGACAGAAGGACAGAAGGCCTGCAACGGCAAGGCACGTGGATTGTGCTGAAAGTGCACAGTGTGAGATTTACAAGATGATATGAATGGCTGTTTAGACATAGTGCCTGGTAATGTCAAGAGGGAATCAAAAAAGATCTGAAGCTTTGACTCAGCATGACGCCATCAGATGCTTTATAATGGCACAGCTCTGCTGTCCTGCCCCTATCCACCCACAAATCCGTCCATACGGGCCTCTAATATATCAACCATATTTAGGAGAGCTGATACGAGTGGTCTGACGTGGGGAACAGTGCCTCTCCCACCATCTCTCTTCTTCTTTGTCTCTGTCATCAATCAGAAACTGCTATCCCATGCACCCAGCATGGTTCTGCCTATAAGAGTTAGAACTGCTGATCTGTCCTCTACCCTAAATGTCCATTCACACTAAGAGCTAAAGGACAAGGAAATATGAAAAATATATTTTTATAATTTACAGATAGGAGCTACTATTATCCATTGATTAAAATAAAGAATTAGAATAATTAAAACGATGTTAGACGTTTTAAGACCTGAATTCTCCTGGCATTTGAATCTTCTTTAACTACTTAAAGTAATGCATTTAATAGTATATGATATAATGTAATAACATGTAAAATAAATATATATAAATAATATTCTGTTAATTACGTTATTCAGATATTGCAATAATTGTGTTTTTATTCACCTCAACTAACAGCATTTATTACATTAACACAGCAGATTTCATGTTAATCACTTGATTGTTTTGTAGTTGCTTATTAGTAGTAATTAAGTGCATATTAATGCCTTATAGTACATGGCCTAATTCTATATCCCTAATCCTACCTAATACTTAACTTAACAACTACCTCCTTAATTAAGCAGCAAATTAGGAATGTATTAAGGCAAAATAATTTAAGTTAATAGTGAATAAGTTTTCCCTATTCTAAAGTGTAACCAAATATTACAAAGAAGGGTCATACAAATTGTATGTTAGATCATGAGCCCAACTGCACCTGTGAGCGGTCTGGTGTATGTGACATTTCCTCCTGTTGTGAGTGAGCTGTATTGCTTAAACAGTCTCCTCTGAGAGGACTGTGTTTATCTGCATCACTTCCTGTGTTCCACACACTGACCGAGCTTCTTTCTGAATGGGGGAATCCACTGAGGATCAGTTTGCTGAACGTATCCAGGTTTCTGCAAAGCTCGCTGACCTCGGATACAGGAGAACAAGAGGAGATGCGTATTCACAAGTTCTCCTATCGTGTCCCTGTTTATCTGCATGTGTTCATAGCTGCGTACAGTATGTCATTTGTTTGTAGGTAGATGGAGCTTTTTCAAACTATTGTGTCTTTAATTTAAAGTGCATGCCAGGGCTTGGGTTTCACTTTACAAAAACCTTTTACTTTGAAACTTGATTTTTGAAGCTTGCATAGCTTAGAAAGAACGCTCATCACTGGAGTGGAAAATTTTCAGTTCGGCTGCACGAGTTACTCATTGAATGTTCCCTTAACACCGTGTTCCAACCAGGCAGGAAAAAAACTGCTTTTGTCTTAATCAGCTGCAAATGTGACAATTGGAAAGTGACAGAACATTTTGTTGGTTGCTTGGTATCTTATTCTGTTCTGTTTGACTCTCATCTGCCCAGAATTATTTTTGGATAAGGCTAAGGCAAAATATAAGGTTTGCATAAAGGAAGGAACATTCTATTGAGTCAGTGACTTTGACTTTGACTGTGTTTATGATATTATATAGTAACAGCTCATCTACGTGAGTTTTGACTTTTCTTTTGTATTTCAACAGATGATTCTTCAGCTAAAGAAGTTAGCAGGGTAAGTGAGGCATCACTTTTATGTGTGTGAATGTGTGTTTCTTTAACACAAATAAAACAATTGTTTTAAATGGATCAGTTTATTGAACCTGTATATATATATATATATATATATATATATAAAAGAAAATAAAATATTTTGTTTACATAATATAAGTGTGTGTGTGTGTGTGTGTGTGTGTGTGTGTGTGTGTGTGTGTGTGTGTGTGTGTGTGTGTGTGTGAACTGTGTACATTTTTATGTACACATAAACACATACAACATATAAATATATATATATATATACAGATTTATCAGCAGAGTTTTAAATATGCTAATTCTTTAGAAATATGTATCAAATATGATATTGTCAGATTTAACCTTTAACCTTTTAGTCACAAAAATGTATGGCAAAAGGCTGCGAGTCCCAAGTGAGGACAGTTATCGAAGCACTCACGGAACACTTCACTGAAAATGTTCTGCTAATAATCTCTCAGCACCACACACACATACTGCTGCTAAATATGAATGTGTCTGTTAAATGATAAATGGCATACAGAACACAAACCCTGTGACAGATTTATATGAGGAGAGGCAATGACCTGTTAATGAGATCATTGCCACTTTAATGGGCTGATATAGCAGCAGCACACACTCCGCTCTGAGCACTTAGGCCTGCTGATTTAGGGGATAGAGATGAAGAAGTTAAAAAGAGGGACATACAGCAGAACACAAAGAAGACAGTGTGCTGGGACGGGGTCCGAGAGGACGGGGAGGGTGGGCTGTGGAAACAAGGACTTTTTGGAGAAGGACAACAGGGATGTCACATGTTCGTCTGCATAAACAGGATGTGTAGGGAGCTGTTCCCGTGGGGGAGCACCTCACACACCCCTCATCCACCGGCCCAATCTGACCTTTCACACAGGGACAGAAATAGACATCCTCACTCGGGCCATTTAGAACCGATTTCTGCATTATACACAGACCACTCATGGCCTCTGTGATCTTATTTCATTTTTATTGTGAGAGGAAAAAATGTTTATTGAATGTTTATTGGCCTTCCTTTTTGCAAAATCTGGTCACATTTTAGTTCAGGGACCAATTAACTAGCTGTGACTAATTATGACATTTGCCTCATTAAAATCCTAATATTTAGCTTAGTTTTTTAAGATAGTTATGTTTTGGTATGAGGCACGATTAAGAGATCTAAAATATGGTCTTTCAGAATAAACAATAAATATCTGCTTTGTAATAACCAATATGCTAGTAATTTGTATGCTAATTAGCAACTAGTTAGTAAATTGGTCCCTAAACTAAAGTGTTACCCTAAATTTTAAAGCAGTCGAGCTTGCAGACAAGAAAAAAAAAGAAAAACTTAAATGCTTAAAGGACATATGCATCCAGTAATTGTGGGTGTAAGATATATTTTTGCTTTGTTTTTACTTAAATTCTATTGATTTAAATTGTGAATTGAGTATCTTCTGGGGACGGAGACATAAGATGAAGGACAAAACCTTTAATTTAATGGGTCATACAAAAAAATCCCATAAATAAATAGACTTTGAATGGTAGTGTATAAACTATATGACCTAAAATCTGGACACTGCCTTCTATTTGCTATTTTTCATAATATTAGAGAAAATCATCCTTACTACTATCTAATTAGCAGGACTTCTGTTTGTATTGTGCAGTATGCAGTGTGTGTGCATGTGAATGTGTGTCTTTCTTGTGTCCAGCAGTACCAGGACACGAATATGCAGAGCGTCGTATATGAGCTCAACAGCTACATGGAGCAGCGGCTGGACACTGGAGGAGACAACAAACTACTGCTCTATGAGTTGTGCAACATCATCAAAACAGGTCAGAGGTTGTCTGTCTCATCCACAAACACTCACGTACTTCATGCTGTTACCCAGCATACTTCAGGTCAAATATCATATATAACACTTAACAACTTTTAAGTAATTGTTCTTAGTAATATTATCAAACCATATGAAAAATGTTCATGAAAATATGTAACAACTGGCATGCAGGGTACAGTATTTTATTGTGGCCGAGAGAGCTCAACGCACTTCAATTTAAGAAAACATCAGCGCATTAAGAAAACGTTTTCATCAAGTTGCTGCCAATCCTCACAACACATGCAAACTAAGAAACACACTGCATATAGCACGGAACACAACGGAAATGTTTCAAGAGAAACCAAAAAAGTGACGGACCCACTAAGTTTAGCCTTCGCTGGGATTCTTCTAGAATTTATTTTGACAGTAAAGCACTACCAATTTATTTTCACTAACCTTGAAATGATATTTAGTTAAGGATATTAAATTAAGACTATAAGTTAGCTGTATTATATAATAACGTTTCACAGTTAATTGTGGAATTCTTCAGATTATTAGGCTAATAATATTCAAAGGACAAAGAAATTATTCAAACAGGGTGTTATTAAACAGCAAAAAAACTTGCTTTACAGTTCAACTCCACTGATCCAAATTACTTATTTCAAATTACTTGATTGCATTGATTTGTTTTGTAATTATATATTTACCTTGTGAGAAATGGGCTGAGATAATATTAATGTCTCAATTGTGCACATATATCATCATTTTTACAACATATAAGGTAATATAAATAATGCTAATATTTATTTTATATAATTAATGCGAAATTTATCTTAAAAACATTTGCTGCTTATATTTAGTGATTTATGCATCAGATCTTACAAGATAAATATTAAAAATACACACAGGGAAAGGCAAACACTGATCTTTTACTTAATGCAAAGTTCCCATAGGCTACATAATGGCCCATATTGCAACTGGTCCGTCACTTTTTTGGGTCCCCTTTAAACATTTCTGCTGTGGTCCACGCAATATGCAGCACGTTTCTTGTTTGTATGTGTTGTGATCGTTTGTGGTGCGTTTCTTATTTGCATGTGTTGTAAGGTTAGCAGCACTTGTGTTGTCAACTTGATGAAAATGTTTTCTTAATGTGCTGGTGTTTTCTCTATTTGCATGTGATTTCTTAAGTTGCAGCATACTTGCAATTAACATAAAGTATTAGTGTATTAGGCAACTATAATAACAAGTGTTCACACTGTTGGCATAAACAGCACATAAAAGCTGCCTGTAGAGAGCCTTGCACATGGAGGTGTAGTGAATTCAGGTTAAAAGGTGTAAGTGTGGCGGGTGTTCCCCATCTCTGTCCTGCGCACACACGCTGATGGAGCAGTGCTCTGCCTGTCACTTCTCATCCACCCACGCTTCATCTGCATGCTGCAGCACTACAGAGCACTGGGATTCAGTCCGGCCCTGCATGGCTCACACACATCAGCACTCCCCACAGTACACCTGACACACACCAGCATGTGCACAACACTCTCACAAAATGACTTTTCTGTTGTTTAGTGGTGACCGTTGGACATGGATTTCTCGGGGGAATTTTATACCTATGGGTTATTATAGTTATAGTTATTATACTAAAACCATAAACAAACTTACTTCAAAAACAATGTGATCATGTTTAAAAAAAATTTAAATGACAAAATTAATAAACTTTATAAAATGTTAAAATGAAAATGATTAAAAATTAAATTTAAAAACTATATAAATAAATATAAATATTTATTTATTTATAACTATATAAATAAATTGGGAAATGGTTTTAAAATAACATTTAAGCACTGTCTATTTTTGTTATTGATTTCATGATTAAATAATCATGAATCAGCTAATTAAAATAATTTCTGAAAATGTGTGATAAATAATCCAGGTCTTTTTTGTCACTTTTATTAGTCAATTCTGACATTGGTGCAAACACCATAGATTTATTTATTTGTTTTTGCATTCTTATGTTGCTTTCTGATTTTTGGATCTCCTTCAAAAGAAAGTAGCATTATATCTGTTAAAAATATTAGGCATATGTATTAGAACTTGCTATTTCTTTTCTTCCTCTAAATGCCAGAATACTTTGCATTTTTGTCTAGTTAAATGTTCTGGGACTGAATAGTACCATTTTGAATGTTCATGTCTAACACACGGTATATCAGTCAATGACACTTTTATGTCATTTATGTATTTATTTTCTTTTTTGTCACAGCCACAAAAGCTGATGGATTTGCACTTTACTTCCTTGGAGAATGCAACAATGTAAGTATTTTCTGATCTGGGGTACGTTTACCAAAAGCACTGTTAGCTAACTATCATTGTTAGTTCCATTGAACGACAGAACTTGCGACCATGGTTGCTTTTGGGAAACGCACCCCTGGTTGAGTTAAGAGATGCTGAATAGTGTTTAGTGGATGTTAAAGACATTAAATACACTCAAAAAGCAGTAAAAGCTGCTCTGTATTGATTATTGTTGCTATTCTTAAAATAATAATACAGTAACTTAAACTTCTTAGACTGGGAACACTCATACGCTATATTTCATATTTTACTAGGAATACTATTTTTGTCAACAAAACTCATTTCTAAGTACTGAAGCATTAGAGGCCCTTAGATCATGAAAAACATAACCTCATGTACATGTTCTGTGTGTCTCAAAATGGTCTGGAATTTCTATAGTATTAAAATGTTTTTAGACCTCTGCGATGTTCATTTTTTTCTCGGATGGCAAGTATTTGTTACCAACAAGATAACACAGTTTGAAAGGCTTCTCTTTTTTGTCCAGCCTATAATTATGTGGGAGGTAATTAATGGATACACCAATCTACAGTATTGTGTTTTTTAGTTGTACAATTGTTTTATTTATTATTTTTGCTGTTTTCATTTGATATAACTGCTTGTTTAATTGGGTTTTGCTTGTCATCATTTTAATTGTAATGAGTTTACTGTTAAGACAGTATTGAGCTTTTTTTAGCAACATATAAAGTTGAAATTAAAATATATAAATTAAAATATATAACATAACAAATATTTATTAAAAATAGTTACAGTGACCAGCCAGGACGTTTCCTGTAACGTCATGCTGTTTTGTTGATGTTGCTTTCTCTGTCACAGAGTTTATGTTTGTTCACTCCGACGGGGGCAAAAGAGGGGCTTCCTGGGCTCATCCCCTCTGGTCCCATCACATTTGGGACCACCATCGCCGCTCACGTTGCAAAGACACGCAAGACACTACTTGTAGAGGACATCATGGGGGTGAGCCACATGATGTTTTGCTGTGTTCACTGTTCATTATGATGCTGTTTGAATCAAGCCAAGTTTTACAAAACTGATTCTGATATTTCTATTTCAACGCATGCTTTAATACTGTTTCAAGAGTTACCTTGTAATAAATAATAAAGCAAATTGGCTGCTGTCTGGGGAGAGAGCCGGGAGAACGGCAAACTCCGAACCCTAATGGATAGAACCCTAGCTTGGGCAAGAGTTCGGCTTGCAACAACAGAGGGAAAAGCCATACTCACCGAGATTGATGGATTATTCACTTACCACTGTTGTTTGATAAACTTGTGAAAAATGGAGCGAACAGAAGATGGGAAAAACACGCTAACCGGCAGATAGATGCTAATGAGCTGCACTCGCGGTTTTAGAATGAACGTGAACGATCAACAAACAGAAAGGTTTAATATATACTATAGGAAATATGGAGGCAGTTAGGTTGTATATTTATCACTATAAACAGCAGCTAGTAATAGACAGAAAAACAAAGCTACGGAGCTACAAACACACGCTTTAAACTCTCAGCAGGCAGGAGCTATCGCGTCCCGAGAAGGTTAAAAAATGTTCAATGTTAAATATTTTTAAATAGTTCTGTAATTATTATTTTTCTTTGAAAAGCAAGACAAAACCCTAAAAAGCATGTTTTGGGTATTTAATTTATGCGTGCAGTGGTGAAAATGATGTTGTGATGTTAACAGGTGCAGAGCGGTTCAGCAGGTACTCTGGATACGCTCATAGCTTCCGCTGGGAAGGAGCTCATGACGACCAGACACCGAGGTACAGTGAAATCATCTGAGTGTGTGTGTGTGTTTATCAGACTCTGATGCTGTGTGTGTTTTTTTCAGGGATGAATGGCAGCGCAGATGCACAGAGATCGTGGCTATAGACGCCCTGCATTACAGACAGTTCCTGGATCAGTTTCACCCTGAAAAACTGTGCAGAGATCTTAACAAGGTCTTGACTTCATCTGAATAATCAGAGATGAAACACTGACCAGGCCTAAGCTAACCTCGGTGGTCCTGTGACTCGGTTAGCAGCTGGTAAACCGCTCTGGTTTAGTAGCTGTGCTGGGTTTATGCATTATTAATGCTAGCAGATGAGCAGGAGGATGTCTGTTTCTGCTCTTTGATGTAGGCTTTGATCAGCCATGCATCACTCGATTTACTGGAGACTTTAATTGCCGTTTAATTTCAAACCTACTCCATCGACTCCATGATTGTGTTGTTGTAAGATGTAAGTGTGGATGAATGATGGTGAGCTGCTCGTTCAGATTAACTCTGATGCCCTGCAGACAGTAATAGAGATGAAAGATGCAGTGAAGATGCTGAGGATCTGCTGGCTCATGGATCGGTGTTAGTTCCAGGGATGGGTTAGTTAGTGTTTCTGCTGATGCACTTCTGTCCGTCCCATCAGGCCTTCTGTGGGTTCGTTCGTCCTGGAGTCCAGACGGAGAATCTGTCGGCCATTGCGACGGGGAACTGGGGCTGTGGAGTCTTCGGCGGAGACAAGCGTCTCAAAGGTATCAGAAGATCCCAAAAACCTTGAAGTTGTCATGTGACCATCGCTAAACCACAAACCTTGCTTCACTCATTCTGTTATTAGTGAAACACTCCACACACACACACTGCTCCTCTTCCCCAGACTGAGAACAGAAGCTAAGAGAAGGATGAAGAGCATTGTGATGATTTGTTGTGTTCACACGTGTGTGTGTGTGTGTGTGTGTGTAGCTCTGCTGCAGATGATGGCTGCTGCGGAGGCAGAGAGAGATCTGATGTACTTCACGTTTGGCGACACAGACCTGGTCAAAGATGTCGTTCACATACACAAACTGATCACAGACACACAGGCCACCATAGGTAAGACACACACACACACACACTCTTCTGCAATCATGGTTGTGCTGTGTTTTCATGTTTCTCTGTTTCTGTAGGATCTGTGTTCAGGCTGTTGCTGCAGTATCATGAGTGTGTGTGTTTGAGAACTACAAGCAAACCTCAGGAAACACTTTACAGCTTCCTCTCTGAGCACCTCTGACCCCAGCGGCTTGGACCTAGGCTGTTTTCTGCTCTCAGTCGTCGCTGTATGTGCTTCAGTAAAGCTGTTTCAATCTGTGTGTGTTGTTTCCGTGTGTGGCGGGCCCCGGGCGGATAAAAGCAGGGCCCCGCTGGGCTCCGTATCGACCGGGCCGCTCGTGAACACACTCTTTGTAGCGTACGGATTTCAAACGCACATCTGCGCTCGGGTGTGCCGAGTTTCTCTTTCTTCTGCTCCTGAATGAGTTTGACCTTTGAGACGAGCTCAGCTCAGAAACACCTCGAACACACAATTAAACACGGCTTCATAAAAACACAAACCATCTGTGATTCCAGTCGACCTGCCAGTTTGAGTTATATCTGAATCTGTAAGCTTTGTATAAACAAAGACATAAGTGAGATGTTTATTTTTACGTCTTTGCTGATTTAGAAATATTTTGATGCTACAGATGCAGCCCGGCCATATCTACATTCAGTTTCATTCAAAATCATTTAAACAAATGGTGTGAATTTAACACTGCATTACATCTAGTTCTGTTATGTTTTTTCCTGCATAAACATAATAAATTTAATAAAAATTCCCATTATGAATTGTGTTTTCATCTGATCAAAATAAAAAGAATGAATTATAAAAGACTCACATACACAAATATTCACGAACAGAGATATTAGAGTGGATTGTTACAGACTGTTCATTAATCTGCTCTCTGATGAACACTAATGAGCTGAAACACTTCTCTTATGGGACTTCAAAGACGTCCCTTTATTAGAGATGTGATAAAGATTTCTTATTAATCTTATTTTGATTATAGTGACCAAGTTATCAGTATTATCATGGTATTCCCAGCAGAAGAAAACGCTAAAACCAGCAATTTTTCAGCAGTTGTTAAAATGTGCTGAATGTATTCGAAAGGCACTAACACAGATTGTTTCACCAAGTTTGAAATTTTAAAATAAACAACAAATAAAATTACTTTTTGTCTGCATAAACATTAAGTCAGTAAAATTAGCAATGACTTAAAACAGTTTCACGCGTTAATGAATGAAAGGCAAAGCAAACACAAGCAAATTTGGCGAGCTGTCCAGTAAGTGAGCCAGGAGAGCGGCAGGCGCCGAACCCTAGAGGCCTGAGCCCTAGCGAGGAGAAAGGTTCGGCGCCCGGCTCGAGCTCCCGTAGCCCCCTGGAGGAGAGAAGGGGAGGGTTTGCACAAAAGCGAGATGTTGATGCGAGGAAAGCGGGTGTATTTAAAGTGGGATGGTAAGATGTGATTGGGTGACTGTAATGGGGAGATTGATTAGTTGATGCAAGGCAGCTGTAATTAATTTGGTCATCGCTCCTCCCGAAAACTTATTATCAAAACATTTACTTATTTAACAGCATGCTAGAAATTCTCATACAGTTTTAATAATTTATCTAATATGAAACTTTAAGACTTAACATGGAATATTTTGTCAAGATTTATATGAACTAAATCAGATCTATACTGGATTGTGGGAAAACATAACACAGATAAATTACAGATACAGCTTTAATGAAAGATAATCAATGAAGTGTGTGAACAGAAGAGGAGTGACACCGTATCGAACAGCAGGTTTGTGTTAGTTTCTGTTTTACCATCTGCTTTATTTCCACACTCGTCCATCTTTGCCTTTCTCTGGCTCTGAGTTCAAAGCAGCAGCTGTTTGTGCATTTTGTGGGGTTTTGGTCCTTGATCATGTTAAAGATGAGTTTGATTAAATCTGCACACATCTGCTGGGTAAGGACTCACGAGAAAGGCTTCCTGTGACAGCGCCGGAACTGCCATTTTAATGTCAGGCAAAAGAAGTTGTCAGTGTGTGACAGAACAGGCTCACAGCGCTGCTCCGCGACCAGGCTTCAGAAAACACACCTGCGGGCCTCATGGTGCAGCTCCACGGCCAGGCCCTCTGTCCATCAGCTCTTGAAGCTGCATCCCGCCGCTCGTTACTGAGCTGTCAGACTTAACGCCCACCAGGAGCAGGCCCGTCGCTTCAGGGCTGTTTCTGTACAATACAGGACCCAGAGAAAGGGGCTGTGCAGATCTTTCCTTGTGTTTCTGAAGAAACTAAACGGCAGTAAAGTCAAGGCAAACTGATATTCAGATGATTATCATGCAACTGGTGTTGTATTTGTAATAACTCAGTACTAAACAGGGTAATGTAAGATTTTTTTTTTCCATAAAAAGTAACTAATGCAATTCACTATTTTTAAGGAAGTGACACAATACTGTAACACATTATTTTTGAAAGTAAGTATATTAAGTCAAGTCACTTTTATTTCTATAGCGCTTTTAACAATACAGATTGTAGCAAAGCACTAAACATTATTAAATAGAAGAACAGAGTAATGGTAATGTATAATGACGAGAATTAAACTTTATTTATCAAATGCAGAGACGGTCTCTG
>JAUCMT010000024.1:20258027-20283925 GCA_032357475.1 Enteromius thamalakanensis | reverse complement strand
TAAAAGTTCAACAATGGTGTTTATTCAGCGAAAGGAGAACAAAGGTGAGCAAACAGAAATTCTTCCAATACTGGGTACAATATAACAAAACTCAAAAGTCTTTCTTCCTTTTACAGGATACTCAGAACTCCGCACACCACCACACACCACAGATGACGAAGACCAAACAGCAGACGAGGAACAACGCTGGAGACAGGATGGAGCAAGGGAGACACAATGGACACAACGGGACTTCACAGGGACTTCTGGAAAGAATACAGGTAAGTAACATCCGGGAAGCAGATACAGGTAAGATTGTCCTCTACGTGTATACGAGCTTGCACAGTGAGTGCTGTGTGGTGTGTCCTTATATGAGCAGAGTCCTAAGTGCTTGGATAATTGACAGGTGTGCAGACAGGTGATGATTGGCTGAGAGAGAGGAGCTGGGTGATGATTATGGCGTGGCTGTTACAGCTTCTTTATAAAGAACATTGTTTTCTGAATAATCAATACCTACACCGCTGCGAAGGAAAGAGCGCAAAATTGATCATCGATGCATCGATAAATGACCAGCACCTGCTAAGGTCGCACTTCAGAAGGTTTACCTTAAGCACCATCCTAAGGTATAGTTCGGCAAACAAACGTAGAAAAGGTATATCTGTAGTTAAGGTGTACCTTTTGATTCTTCGTAGAGAGACACCGTTATCGGAGAACGCAGCTCTGAACAGTTAAAGCATCTGGTAGGACCGGCAGTGATGCTTCAGCCGCAGAGAACCACAGTAGTGATGATAATTGATAGACTTGTGTGCTTATGTCTCACTCACAGTCACATATCACTCATTATTAAATACTTCCTCATTATTAGTTTAGAAGAGAAATTAAAAGAAACACAGATGGGTGAGATTGTGGCAGATCGTTTTTAATGTTGTGTTTGAAAAGCAGAAGTCTGTCCTCAGGACACAGAATTTTACACTAGACACACTATTAACTAAATTGTTAAATTATTAAATATTTACAGTAAATGCTTTATGTGATGACCTAATAATAGCAGGTTTGGATCCTTTTATATGAAAATAATTAGTTGGTAACACATGCTAACTATTAACTCTATTGACTTTTCTCTCAAAACATTCTTAATTTGTGCTTATTAATAGGATTAGAGATGTACAGTAGAATAAGGCATTAATATGTGCTTAATAAGCACTAATAAATAGCTAATATTTTAGTAATATGCAGGCTAATAGGAGCAACCGTAAAATTACGTGTTATCATATTATTAAACTGTATAAATGACAATGTCAACTTGTAAATCTTTGCAGCGTACATTTAAGATATATAGCATAAAAATCAAGCCCTAAAGATAATATTATATTCACACTATTTTATCACTGAAATAAATATAGGCTACATCATTTGGAGAAAAAAAAAACCTTTTAGGCTTTTATATTTACTTGTTTATACTTTAATTCATTTTCGCTTTTAATTTAAATAATTGTTTAAAACATATTTGCAACACCATAATTTGGTTACCAATTACTTATTTTAATTATTCATTAAAACCTTTTTTTTTCTTCATGATGTATCAGAGGGCTAATAATAATTGCATGTTTGCAGTAACTGTGAGATTAATATATAATGAATGTAACATAAAGAAAAAGAAGCTGATGATGACTGGTCCTCCTCAGAGAAGCTCCAGAGGTCTGCTTCATCATGGATCTAAAAAAATGAAAATCAAGAGATTCAGATGTTCCTCAACATTTTGGCATTTTACTGCATTTCCCCGACTCCACATTCGATCGCTGGTTTTAGGAACAGACTCACCGTTTTCATGTTGATTATGGATCATCAGTTTTTCAGGGGTTTGAGACCAGCTCAGCGTCACATTAGTGATTCCTCTCACAGCCAGCGCAGACTTCAGCTGCAGTGAACCATTCTTTAGTATTATGTGATCAATTAATAGGAGATAAGAGACAAACGTCTTGTTCTCACCTCTTTCAGCACGTTGTCTGTTTCTGTCAGGTTACTCAGATTAGTGGTGGAGTTAAACACTATCTTCATAAATGACTGTCTAGAAGAATCTTGGGAGCACAACAATTAAATTCAGGTTGTTATTATTTTTTACAAAAAGTAAAATTAATTTTGTTTTGCACCAGACAAGCAGATCTGGACGGGGTGGTCTATTAATCAATGTGTTGAAGCCACAAGCTTGAATATGTACATCTGCATTGAAAACAGTCATAGAAAACAGATATAAACTAATGAATGGTTTTCTGTAAAGTAATCACCTATCTCGTATACTTCCACTTCACACACGGAGAGGTACTTCCACCACTCGTTATAGTAGATGTTTATGTACCGTCCCTCCTGATCAGAGCAGGAGTACATGACTCTGTAAGATGCTGCATCACTCGAGATCACAGCACATCTACAAACAACAAATCCATATGATTATCTTTCCTTTTACTTCACATTATTTTCATTACTAAAGAATAAATGTATTCAGTTACATTTTGGCCATTCGTGTGCTTCCTTAAAGCTTGTGATTATCTTCTGCGTCTCACCTGGGATTGTTATTTCCATTGTTCTGCAGAGAGTTTCCAAATTTAACCTGGATATTTTTTGTGTTTCCTGGAAAGCTGTCAGCTCTATATTTGACCACTATTTTCACTTTATATGCCGCCTGGAGATCCAGTCTCCACCATGGCATGCTTTCCCAGTCGGTTGTGGCACAAGAACCAGATGATGTAGAGGAATCCTTGCCATCAATGGCATTCTCCGCTGACTGAGAATAGTGCGTTGATGATTGTGTGGCAGTTCCCTTTTGTGCTAGATTCTCTGAAAGAAAGGTAATTTGATGAGGAGCCAGACAAGGGGTTGAAGTGACCTTCAAAAGCTAGAATCCTTCCCCCAGTGTCTCGATCTTCGCTTCCAGTAAATACAAAAAAAACAATGAAAGTTTTGTGTGTTTCTCGAGATTCTTATGACGAATGAAACTTAGTGTTTGACAGCGCTGAACAGTCTGCCACTGACACACACAGGCTCACCTTCTCTCCTACTCTTTCCCTGCCCTTCTGTTGGCTTTTTAAAACTTCATTTAGATTGATGCAAGTTCTTCTTCATGTCTGCATTTCGCTCAAGACCACACTACGATCTATTAGCTTACGTGAAAAAACATACAATCAGTCTGCCGGCTTTTTTGACTCTCTGAATCTGTAGCGTAACGTGACGTCAAGTGCCACTGCCTGCAAAGACAGATAGAGGCGTATATTTTACTTGAGATAAGACAGAGAATGTGAATTTAATTGGGAGAAAATACAGACAATATATGGATTCAGACACGAACCGTGTTCTGTGTTTGGTATTGATCATCACTGCTGGATTTCAGCTTTGACTAATTTGAAATTTTGGGAAAAAATACAGAGGACATGACCTTGGTGTCCTCAATGGTAGATATGGCACTGTTCACAGCTAAAAATGGCAACAACAAAAAAATACTGTAGCTACTACTTAAAGTCATTGACACGTTAGCATAGATGCCTAACTTCCATATAACATCCACCTGCATACTTAAACCGAATTTGTGAAGGCTGTCATGAATAAAGTGAAGATGAGTGAAAGTGTTTTCAATGCACTCTCATGCATTGAATTACAGCATCCTTCATCGCAGTACAGTGATGCAATCAGTCTTGGAAGGCTGTCTTCAGAGTGTGCATTTTGAATCGGGACAGCTTACGATGGTCTGCTGTGACACATTTGCACTTCAAATACACACTCCAAAGTGCCTGCACTGCTAATGCCTCCAGAACTTAGTGGCAGCAACATCTCCACAGCGAAAATAATAGTTCTGTCTTTCTTTGTGTAAACATTTGCAGAGTTTTATGCAAATAAGTCCGCGCAGTGATTTGACATGCAGGCCCATGTTTAAATTAGGTGTTTTCTGAAGGCATGGTCGAGTCTTAACTTTTATAAAAAATATACCTTTACAGTTGCATCCAAAAGTTACTTTACCTTTAGTGGCTTCTGTCTGCTGCTGAAAGGAAAGTAGCCCTGTCCAAAACAAATTTTAATGATGGATCAACATAAGAAACAAACATCTAAATATCTTAAAGGCAAATTAGCATCCAAATCATGTTTCATTTGCTTTGTAAATCAGACAAATCAGATTTATGTGATGGATTATTTACTGATGCACAAAAGTCAATAGTACATGTACAGTATGTAAAGTACATAAACCAAAATGCTTGATTAATGGAAACAGCGATTTTCAAATTTCTATAGAGCAAATATAAATGTTTTCATGTTTAATTTTATTTATAATTATACATATTATATAACTAAGTTACATTGTTTTCACTTCCATTAATGAAAGTCTTACGTTACCCAGTAATAACAGCCAGCACTGAATGATCCCCATCATCTCGCAGAGAAGCCCTCACAAAATATATATTTCCCTGTAATGTTGGTGGGGGGTTGGGGACATTACAACATTTACGTGAAAATAATATGAAACGTATTAAAACATTTATTGTAATGGAATTAGTAAAAGTGGCTTAAAGTGTTTACAAAAATTGAGTTTTTATTATTAATATTAGTAGTATTTTATTTAAAATAGCATTTTATTGTTTTGTCAAAATACCTAAACTGACCTGTCCTGTTGTGTGAAGTCTGTATGATCTGGATAAGCAGCTTCTGTCAGCACAATGATGAAGCGATTCTGCTGTCAGTTTAAAATCTGCTGATGAATCCCAAAGATGACTGATTTTCTTACTGTTTGACGTAACACGGCAGGGAAATGTAGATTAAGAGGTGGATTGAGAGTTTCCGTTCTAATAGACCAGATTCCAAATAAAAACCAGACTGGTTTCTTTATCAAAGAGATATAATATAATAAAATTACATAGACTGAAAATCAGGAGTTGATATTATTCTTGTTTACGACTCTATATTATGAATTACAAATATATACTGAAATAAAGCAACAACATTTCTACGCAAATGGCCTACTGAGTTTTGCATGTAAAATAGTTTAGGGAAATGTGTAGAGATTTAACATATTTGCTCTATTTGAATGTGCAGAAACGATTCGCATTACAAGCATTTGAACACAAGATAAAATATAGCTGCAAGCAGTAATGAAAAGAGCCAAGCACAAAGAAAGAACAATGAGACATGAAAGCATGGCTAATGTTGGTAAATGTGATGGAAAAATACAGAATATGGCCTGACAGTCTTTCTAAATATTCCTGCTGTTCAAGGATGAGGAGTGCAATGCGCATACAGTATATGGAGAACCTTGGAACTGTAATCTGGACGCTCATCCACTGATGGACTGTATAAATCTTTCTCAGACACGTAGAGCAGTTCTATTTAATAGCTTAATGGCTCCGGCGCATTCCTTCCATGTATGTACTTCAACTTATTCACTTTAAACGGATTCACAAGGCCCATGCATCACCATGTGTGTGACCGCAACAAACTGTATATAGACAACAATTTATTAGGATAGACAAGAATAGATATTGCACTTTTTTTGTCAAATTCAATTCAATTCAAATTTATTTGTATAGCGCTTTTCATGATACACATCATTGCAAAGCAGCTTCACACCAAAGTATAAAAGTTGTCACTATTTTCTGTGGTGTAACCCAAGGTTCTGTACTTGGTCTATCTCTATTTCTCATTCACATGCTGCTATTGGGTAAGATCATCACATCATGGTCTCAATGTTCATAGTTACGCTGATGGTGACATTCAATATATATTTTTCCATTTCAACCCTATTTAGTTTGTCCACCCCTTAATTTTGTTTCCTGTGTTCAAGAACTTAAAACCTGGATGTCCTAACTTTTTACAACTAAATGCAGACCAAACTAAAATCCTTCTGTTTGGTCCTGAATCAGAGCTACTTTATAGATGTTGATGGTGTCCAGATTAGGCCCTCAACAACTGTGCAAAATTCAGGAGTGACTCTGCGTTATGCTTTGAGTCACATGCTGGTCAGATTGAAAAATCATGGTGTTATCAATTTTACACAGCAAAAAAACAATTCCAGGATTATGTTTGCAACTCTGCCGAAAGCTTCAGAATTAATCACAACTATGTTAAGTAGTGTTCCTAAGATGAACAAACTTTGTATGGATTTGGAACAACATGAAGGTGAGTAATGGCATAACTGTCATAGAAAACAGGGGATTAAAAAAAGTGGAACTTTGTTTAATAAGTAAAAAGATTGTTTACATCATGTTATGAATATTTGTGACGTGTTACATTACAACAGTTTTACATGTATTTTATTTCTTATTTACTTATCTTAGAATAAACATTGTACTAAAGGGTTTTCCAATATCAACACTCCAGTGTGTTCAGGGTTTCAACAGTAAAAATTGATTTTTCAAATAACATTAATTGCACACACTGCTGAAAAGAAGAAGAAGAAGAAACCCAACCACCTTAAGCTGGTTCAAGCGGTCTTCTTTTGACCTCATGGGATCCATCTCAGCAAAACATTTTGCAAACATTCTTATCTTTTTTCATTTTGCATGCTTAATTGTACATTTTTGTACGAAATCACCACCTCACAAAATATTAACTTTTTCCCATGAGATGCCTTGGCTCCCTGTCATCATCTCAGACGCGTCCATCTGTCAGCATCCTCCATTCCAGTTTAGTGTCGTATGTCATTCCCAGCTCCACTAGTTTCTGCTGCAGCTGAAAAACAAAAATGTTTGTCACTAGTAAAAAGCACAATGACCTGATCAAACCTGCATTGTTAACACTGACCTTTGCCATGATGGCTGCTTTCAGTTGAAGGTTGGACACATGCTGATTAGATTTCAGTTGGATTTTCAAAATCTGCCTCTTCATCAGAACTGAGTATAAACACAGAAACACAAACGGTTATACAATGACTTGTATTATATATGTTCAGCTGTTTTTAGCTGGCTGCATTTTATGATTTGCATTTTCTCAGTTTTAAAACAACAGTCACAGAACTTATCAGACGTCAGGGTTAGGGTTTAAGGCCCCAATATACTTCAAACAAAACTGATGAACAAACTGATTTGACGTCATTACCAACATAATCAGTTGCTGGCAGTGTGAAATAGAGCACCAAAGCATTTTTCGTCCATTTTGGCTCGTATGAACTACTATTTTTTTTCTGGTTCAACTTCTCCTAGTCATTAATATGAACACTCTGGAGTGTAGAATAGCTGAGCAGTCAGAAATGTTGTAAATAAACCTGTACAATAGCTCACAGAGAGAATTTAAAACATTTACTTTTTAGAAAGAAATTGCAAAGAAGCTGTGTCGACATTTCAGAGTTGTTACAAAGAGCAACATAGAAAAACATGTATGCAAGGAAAGAGTAAAGATATAAGGTAGCAAGCATCAAATACATGCGTTTCATTGTTGCTGCTACCGATCATTATTCTTTTGATTATAACTTTCTGGCCATCGTTTGGACTAAATCTGGGCCTTTAAGTCTCCATTGTATAATTCGAAAACCACTGTAGAAACCCAATAAAATACTCGAATACAACACATTTACACACAGGCGGAGCAGAAGAATGGCTTCTGAGCACTGCACGTCTGATCATCCCACAGGCTGCTGTCTCGAAGCTGCTGTGTCACGCATTCTCCTGAATCATCCGGCTGATCAGAATCCCAGTTTCTGAATGAAGATGTGCTGTTATCGGACCAGACGTATTTGTCTTTGAACAGGCCGATGTATGTGAAATGTCCTGCAGGTATCAGCTGCTGAAGCTGCCGATTTTCCTCCTCGTTCCTCACGCTGACCAGCTCTGTGTGATGCTGTCTGCAGTAACTCTGAGCGTCTCTCCAGGACTTCAGCTCACTGACAAAGACGTATTTCTGGTTATTATTTTGCTGACCTAGAAGATTAAACAGAATCAGAATGAAGACTTCTTCAAAACCAGATCTCTTCAGAAAGATCTCGCTGAACGCTCACCATCGTAACAGATGAAATATCTGATAGGAAAGCAGTAGGTGTCGTAGAACTGTCCATCGGTATACATCACTGCACAGTCTTCATACTCTTCGAAGATATCTTCATCTTTGGCAGCCCAGTTTCTGTATTCAGCTTCTCCTTCCTGGTAAAACTGTGGATCAGCCAGAGCCCAGCGCCACTGCTTACTGCTGCTTTTCTTCAGTCCAATCCAGGCCGATTCAGTGGATGTGAAGTTGTTCAGCCCTAGGAGCTTCTCCATGGCTGCCTGGTCCGACAGAGTCACCAGATCAATGTAATTCTGACGACAATATTGTTGAGCCTCATCAAACGTCTTGGATTGATTCACAAAGTAGATGATTTTTTGTGATAAAGAACGTGAACCTTACAAAAACAATAATAATAAAAAAAAATTATAAAAAAATATTGGTCATATGGAAAAATACATTTGCTGGTTTTATTTGAAATGTGCCTATACTCACAAATCGTGAACAGAACGAAGACGTTTATCAGCCCCATTACTACACGCTTTCACCTGAAAACCTACAAATTAAACAGCAGGTTTTTCCATTAATGCGGCTCCAATTGGAAATGGAATTTGTTACAGAAAAATAAATATATTACATTAACATGTAGCATATTTGAAATACATTTATTTCTTGCTCAGTATACGACAAATACATTTTCATATTTATGTAGTTAATAAAGTACCCTTCAGTTGTATTTTTAGTATGCTAAACTTAAAGTCTGCTAAATTGGAGCAACTAATTTTGTACTTAATGCACTTTAATTGTGCTGAAGTAGTCCAATTAAACACATGCTTAGTATATTTGTATATTAATAGTGGAACTACAGTATTGCAAGGATACTTTTGGTACACTTTAAAAACTTTGCATTTAAAGGGAAATACTATATAATCCTCATTAAAATGCATTTTAAGCTTATTAATAAGAAAACGTTTTTACAGGGGTATTAACATTATATATTTCCTGTTCACTGATGTGAAGCTACTTTGAAACAGTCTGAATCATTTCAATTGCTATAAAAATAAATTTGACTTGATTTGGATGAAATCATGTCAAATAAAAGAATAACCCTAAGACAGTATTAAATTAAAAATGAACAAACACTGAAATTGGAAGAAAATTATATCTTCCTACCTGTAATGTTATGTATGGAAATTCTGCAGATCTCTTAAGCTGGTTTTGCTCTTTGAGGTTCACTTTACACAGCCTTTATCCCTTGGCTGGATCTTCTGTCTTGGATTTCCTTTTCACTTGCAAAACCTCCCAGTTTGGATGACATGGATTGATTTTCACACTCACATGTCTTGAAATATGAGGTGCTTTATTGAAAAAGCACTTGAGAGCATGGAAATGGTTTGAGGTCAAACAGACGATTTACAAACAAAACCTGACAGGCCTAACAAACTAGTCTTGAAGCAGAGCGCTGCTACATAATCAACAAGTAATGACTTCCAAACACAGTATATTTTGGAGTATGAATTAAAGCTAATGGATGATTAATTTATTTTCACTAAACCATTTGCGGAGAGAAATAGTAAATGCCACTGCAATACTATGGAAAAAAAGGAAAAGAAAAGGACATGACATGTGCTCAGGTATGGTTTCCCATACTAGGAATTTGTGGTCTGCATTTAACCCATCCAAGTGCACACACACCCGGAGCAGTGGGCAGCCTGGGTGGGCAGCAGTTGGGGGAACTGAAATGGCTGTTTATTCCCTGTCTTGGCTTTCATGGAGCTCATTAAATGGACAGGGAACTTGGAACAGAGCCATACCTCCAAATTATATTCATATTACACAAATAAATAAATATATTATAAACATTTAGTTGTCTGTGATATATTTTTGAATTAAGAGTTCCTGACTGAACCTCAGTCGTGGTATTAAAGTTGGTGAGAACTGGTTATTCCCCCCCACCCACAATCCCTGCCAGACCTGGAACTCAAACCCACGATCTTTGGGTTACAAATCCAACTCCTTCTCCGAAACATCACAAGCCACAAGCCACATCTTTTTTTGGTTTTAAACAGCTAATTTTCTTCACAAACTCTGGCCCTGTAGCTTGTCCTGCTTCACACTCCATCTGGATCAGCTCAATCATTGATCATTTCCATCTTGTTTTGTGTGTATTTAAATAATGTAAATCAGTGTTTGGGGTAATATAGAAACTTATACAGTACATGCGTGAGAATGATATTTATTTTCTATTAAACACTTATTTTGCATTGTGCATTATAGAGTTCACACTTAATTAAATTCAGGTTAAAGATTTCATTAAATTAGTGTAATTTATCCTTAAATTACTGTTTCGATTAATAAATAAAATGGTGGCAGGGAACCCATCAAGGGTTGTGTGACTGTAGCTGAACCAAGTAAACAAAGAGTTCATCCAAATATTTAACTAGTACGAGCAAGGAGACACAACTAGCAATGTAACAAGTTGAACAGACAAAAAGGAAGGGAACTGGGAAGAACACAACAGGGCTAAAGGGGGAACACCTGGGAGCAAATTAAACACAGCTGGAGACAAATAATAGATGAGAACAGGAAATCCCGACGAAGGCATAAGGAAACATGAGGGAAGGAAAAACATGAGACAGGGAAACCAAAAGTCTGACAGGGTGGCTATTCTGATATATGATGATAAAGCAGTGACTGTTTTGAGTTCATGTGTGTTTATAAGCTAACCTGTGTTGTATTCCTTCATCTCACATTTCTGTTTCTATATAAAGTAAATGCTACCACCTACTGGAGAATCTGAATGCACAAAAAAGTAAACAAAAGTAGTAATATGCATTCGTTTATTAGTTATTCACGCGATCGTTTGTGAACACTCTAATTTGCCAGTTTGGGTCTCACGCAGTGGACACAGAGCAATTGCATACCTTATGTATATCCTGCACCCCTGAAAACACATAACAAAAGTGTATTTGTTCTTGAACAGGTTTTACATAGTCACACATGTAAAAGTTATCATAATTTAACACCAGACACACGGCCTAAAAAGCCAACACAGTCTCACTCCAACTTGTCACATTTTGACACCTGGTCTAAACAGTTTTGCATCGTTTTTCGACACTCAAGGTACCCCTTTTTAGGCACTTTTCGACGTGAGGGGTCCTCCATTTTTTATCCTAATGTAATGTAATGGTTTGCATGCATATATAAATGTACTATATATATATATATATATTGTTTTTTTTGTTTTTTTTTTTTAACTGGAAATTAGGTGCTGGGGGTCCGGCCAGAACTGGACCCAACTAAGCCTGGTTCTCACAAGGTTTTTTTCCCCATTCTCTCATGAATGGGGTTTTGGTTCCTTGCCGCTGTCGCCTCTGGCTTGCTTAGTTGGGGACACCTGATTTCCAGTTATTACCGTCGTCTTGACTACAGAGACCGTCTCTGCATTTGATAAATGAAGTTTATTTCTCATCATTATACATTACCATCACTCTGTTGTTCAATTTGATAATGTTCAGTGCTTTGCTACAATCTGTATTGTTAAATTGTACTCCATCGTTTCACACAGAGGAAAGGCTTGCTGATTGCCTGCTTATGTCATGACCTGGACCACCGCGGATACAGTAACAGTTATCTACAGAAGTTTGACCATCCACTGGCCGCCCTGTATTCCACATCCACCATGGAACAGCATCACTTTTCACAGACGGTGTCCATCCTGCAGGTAAAGCTCCTACACACTGTGCCAGCTCAGTACACCCTAAATGTTGTCAGTTACACCCACCTGTTATAGGACATCACTATATTTCCCCTGTTGACTGATTAAAAATGCAAACATTTTGTATTGCAAGATTTCTTAAATGGTGTCTTTAAATATGCAATTTAGGCAATATACAGTAAATAAAAATGCACTTATTTAAATACATTTCAAGAACAGAGATCAGAACACTGGATAAAGACTGTTTCCAAATCAATGGTTTATTTGGTTGGCATATATTGAGTTTAGTGTTGGGGAAAGTTTCTGTTAATGCATTACAGTATTCTGTTACTGCAAAAAGAACTGTAAAAAAGTAACGCTGCCCAGTTACTTTTCTATGGAAAGTAATGCATCATGTTATTTTTGTTACTTTTGTCACCTTAGCTGGGCTTGCTTATTTATTTGTCATTTTAAAAAGTCCAAAAGTCAGATTTTTGGCAACTTTACAGACCCTTTCACACCAAAAGATAAATTAATAAACTTTAGCCTTAAGGAAGTGTCTCATTCACAGTTTTATCTGAAGACGGAGACAGGAAGAGAAGTCAATAAATAAATGCAAAACAAAGTAACTTGCATCACTTGTTTGAAAACTGAGATGTTATTTTGGAAATTTAGACGTAATATGTTACTTTACTAGTTACTTTACACCCATTGCTCCGAGTGTGTGTGTGTTCACGGTGTGTGTGTGTGTGTGTGTGTGGTCACTTCTCACTGCTGTGTGTGTGCACTTGGATAGGTTAAATAGAGAGCACAAATTCCTAGTATGGGGAACCATACCTGGCCACATGTCATGTTCTTTCCTTTCCTTTAGTAGTTAAAAATCTGATTACATAACTAACGCTACTTTTATGAGACAAAGGTTTTTCCAGAGGGGATTTTTTATCACTCACTAAATCAGGCAATATTTTCAACAGCCAGGAAAAAGGTCATCTTTATTTCTTTTCTTTTTTTTTGTAAAATCACTTAAATCAAATCACAAAATCAATCATATATGAATAAACCATTCTTTAATATCAGTCCAATCATAATATCAAAATATAAATAGATAGTCAATTGCATACACCAAATGTATATCCATTTTTAAAAAATGACCTATTGTAAAGTTTAAAGTTTAAAGACGCAGATGGATAACATAAGAAATATGTTTAAAAGTATATTTTTATGTACAGTATTCTTTCCACCAATCTGGAACAGAGTTTCAGCCAAAAAGCCAAATAGCCTATATAAAATTGACCAAAAATAATGTTTATGCCTGCAGTTCCTTACCTTCAGAAAGGTTCACATTGTCATATTGACAAAAGCTGAGATACAAGAAAACATTCTCGTGGTAGTGCCATTAATTTACAAATCAGGTAACAATGCAAACATGCCCCAAAAGTCGCTTTATTTCAAGCTCAAAAAAACACTTGTGATCTAATGTTTCATTTATGTCTAATTCCCATTTTTAAGAAATTTCCCATCTTTAACAGCATCTTGGATGCTGCTTCAGCTTTGCTTCAACTCTCCAGCAGAGCCAGACGGCCCATAAGTGGAGCTTTTGCTTTTTTATTGATCTCTTTTTTTCCCATAGCTGGAAGGGCACAATATTTTCTCCAACCTGACTTCCAGTGAGTATGAGCAGGTGCTGGAGATCATCAGGAAGGCCATCATCGCTACAGACCTCGCCTTGTACTTTGGCAACCGCAAGCAACTGGCTGAACTTCTGGTTACAGGAGCGCTGGACCTGAACAACCGTGCTCACAGGTCAGAGGTCATAGTTCACCTCCTTAATCACAGACCTCCTGTAAATCTTACCTCAACTTCAACTTTAAAATACTACAAAGGAAATATATCCAGGTTACATTTTTTCAAAAAATTATATATATGACATTGTTTTTAATAATGACTATTTTCAATATTTGCTTTCAATTAAGCACTTTTCTTCAAAAACACCTCTGTATCATAATACATCCAGACAGTACCAAACTAAATCAGCATAAATGAAAAGCTTTATGTATAAATTTCTTACAAAACACATTTTTTATGCTTTATTTAATTTAAAAAAAATTAATTGTATAATTTATAAATTGGACCAAATTGTGAATGAAAAATACACTTAACATGTGTTTTATGTGAGTGCTTTATCAATGCTTTTTGAAGCATACTGTATTACAGCTTAATTCAAGCAAAAGATCTTAATGCAGAAAACTCCTAATAGGTCTACGTAGTTCACAGCCTGATCTGATCCCGTTGATGAAATGCTGGTTGATTATTTGTCCACCGCAGGGACCGTGTGATCGGTCTGATGATGACAGCCTGTGATCTCTGCTCTGTGACCAAACTGTGGCCCGTCACACGAGTTACGGCCAATGACATCTATGCTGAGTTCTGGGCTGAGGTAAGCTTTAATCATTGTAAGCCAAGCACGAGTCTTTTTGTTCTCATAATATTGTGTAATAAAGTAAAGTCTTGTATTGTTTTGAGTGGCATGTCAAATTGCAGGCCAGACCTCTGAAGGACACTGAGTAAAATTGTTCTGGTTTGTAATGATAGGGGGATGAAATGAAGAAGATTGGAATGCAGCCCATCCCTATGATGGACAGAGATAAAAAGGATGAGGTTCCCCAGGGACAGGTAAATCACAACTTGCTGTTGTTGTGAAGCTCCTAGAAGGATGTTGCTTTTCCTATCCCGTGCTTTCATGTCGGAAGCGGTTAGTTGGGTTTAGCTGGCTGGCTTATTTGGGCACACTTAATTTCCAGAGATTTTGTTGGTTTGATTGCATGGATTAAATAATGAATTGATTTGCAATTTTAACTGTTTAATCTTGTCATTTTACATTATTGACACACTATTCTCCTATTTGATACTGTAAAGCGCTTTGGTTAAAGGACCCTGAGAAAAAATATGGTGTAATTAACATTTTTGGGTGAACTATTCAATTAGGTTAGCAGTTATATTACTTTTTAGAGTAAATGGTACATTTTTAGAGTTGAGAAGCCATGTCTTTTCATGTTGATTAGTGTCTGAGATTCCTGTTTTTCTTACATTCTCAGGTGGGGTTTTACAATGCTGTGGCTATTCCCTGTTACACCACCCTATCAGAGCTATTTCCTCCCTCTGCTCCTCTCCTTACAGCCTGCAGGTCTGTCACACGCTCAACACCATGTTTGACTGCATGAATGCTCCGGTGCTGTGATATAATCATCCGTGTCAGGGCTCGACATTAACGCTTGTCCGCTTTCCAAGACAAGTAGATTTTGTAAAGGGACAAGTAAAAAACAGTTTTACTTGACCGACCGGTGATTAAATCATCAGTAACAAACAATAACTAGGGCAGCACTAAAACTTTATAACTTTCAGTGTCAACGGTGACTGAAAATGTATTTACGGTATCAAAGTTAAGGCTTGTGCAGCATGTCTCAAAACTAATTGGCGCTACAACACACAAAGAAACAAACCATACTGCGGTAGAAAAAAAAGGTAAGGTCCACTTTACATTCTACTGACAGTAAGTAACTTCGCATCTGCATGTCAACCAGTAGTCATTAGAGCATCCGTAGACTGTCTGCATAATAACTTCAAACACTGTCTATGAGAAACTTCTGCAAGTATACTACCCTAACAGTCTACTCTGAGAGTTAGTAGACATGTAGTTGTAAATTATTAAGAATTACCTGGCATGTAGTTACAAAGGTACTTACAGTTACCAGTGTGTCTAAAGTGGACTACCCCCCCCACAACCAAGCGCTAGCATGGCTGTAAATGTGACACTGCATTTATATAACAGTAATTCAATAAACAAGCAGTTAATATTAACTGACTTACATTTTTAGACCCATTGTTGAAAATTGTTCTAAAGACACCACGACAGAACAGTAGAACATCTCTGAGCAACACACAGCAGTGTTTCATTACTAAATCATTTAGCATGTTTGCACAAATCAAGTGAGTCAATGATTAGGTGAGCCATTCATGAAGACAGTCACTAGATTTATTTTTTTAATTAATTAACCTTGAATAAATCAGTAGCTGGGATTCCATCTCCCTATTTTAATGTGCATTTTGAAGAATAGCATGAGAAACAATTGATGGAAACGCCAAATTTCCAAAAGAGAAAAAATGAAAAATTACACTTGCGTGGTGGTTTTTTACTTTAATGCAGATAATGGGAGATGGAAATGCATTTTGCAAATTATGATTTTATTCTTTTTAAATTATTGGATGACAACTGTGTTTGTTTTGTAAATGTTTTATGTGATATTCCAGTTTTGCGCACACGTTAAATTCTCACCTTGGATGGAATCCCGGCTAGTGACTCACTCAGCAACACAGCCACCACCTACTGGTGCTTTAGTTTCATAATTTAAAAGTATTGCAATTTACCAACATTTCACATTTATGTTAATTTACAGTATATATGCATATATGCAATTTATATGCATTTGCAATTTTACTGTGTAAGTGCGTTATCTTCATTAAAGTGTAAATACATCTAAATGGCTCTTTCGATGCAGATTTATGGAATAATGGAGTTTATTGATACTGATTTCATTTTAATGAGCTTGAAAATGTAAGTGTCCTAGAAACAAATATGCTGATTAAAATAGAGCTCATAGAGCTTCAGAATTTTAAGATTATGTATGGTATATTTGTCACACGTTATTTTAAGGTCCAATTCTTGCTATTAACAAACATTAACTATGACATTTGCCTCAATAAACTCATAATTTGCTGCTTATTATAGATGGAATATGGTCATGCAGAATATGTCCTGTATGCCAATAATAGGCATGCCAATAAGCAACTAATAGTGAGATTTGGTCCCTATACTAATATGTTACTGTTTTATTATATATGGCATATATATGTTACAATAATTGTTTTATATATTAGCAGGTTTTTGACCTCTTTCTGTGGCATGGAAGTTGCATTTCAAACACTATTCAAGTTTGTTGTCAGAATAATAAGTAGCCGAATATTTCCCTTCTGTTCATGTAGGTTCAATAAGTTTAGCCCATGATATATATGATCTTTATACAATGCATCATTTTCTTTCCCGCTCTGAGACTTCTATTATGTAGCCATTGTGGTAGTTCTGATGCAAGATGGGTCCATGTCTAAACTTCTCCCCCCTGCGTCCCTAAACTGGTCGAATGCTCATGAGCATCTGTGACCTTGATCTGTGGGGTATGCAAACACAGTTGACGGCGCAATTTAAAAAGCTGTGCCACTGCGTCATCACCAGGTTTCCAACTGGAATGTGCGGGCAGCCGGCCCAGACGCTCCGGAGCCCTGGTCATTGTGAGATCAGAGAGGGAGCAATAAATGACATCAGCATCACTAATTGAAAGATTTTCAGTTTTTGGCCTGCATGCTACATAAATGGAACAATAAAGAGCTTAAAAAAATAATTTTGTTGACAAATTGAGTTTACCACCTTCTTTCTTCCTGTCTGGGTCAGATCGCCCTGACAGCATTGTTTCTGTTACTCGTGACAGTCTTCAAATGCCATTTTTAGGGATGTAACAACTAATCAATAAAATGGAACAAGAAAGAAAATGTAATGAAAAATATAAATTAAAGTATGAGAATTGCGTAGCGACCAAGAAGAAAGTTAAACAAATCAAAGCTGTTTTGCTAGTTTTCACGTTTGCTTGTTTTTTGTAACACTTATTTTAAGGTGTCCGTGTACATGTTACATGAACGTGCTATTATAATAACAAATAATTATGCATAATTGCATGCAAGAAGCCGTAAGACAAAACCTAATCTTAACCTTAACCATATAGTAAGTACATGTAGTTTATTAATATTACTCACAACACCTTAAAAATAAAATTTTCATTATTAAAAACATTTTCAGGACATATTTTATCTGAAAATTATGATTTTAAGCATAAATGTATGTTCTACAAATTCTACATTTTCACATGATTTACATTCAATATACATTAAATAAATGTAATCAATTTAAAATGTTCAACACAGCAAATGTTGTCATTGATTAAATCACCATTAACCACGAGAGCACCTCTGAGTAATGCTAAAATAATCCTGACTATATATTTTTGTAACCTATGTTATTAGTCATCTATATTTAAATTTCTATACTACTTTTTAAAAATTTGGGCTTGGTAAGGTTTTTTAAGAAGTCTCCTGCCTCACCACAAATAAATATCAATTTATTTATCCAATTGACAAATCTTTTTAGTATGTATTAAATGTTGTTGATTCCTGTGATGCAAATTCTGAATTTTCAGCATCCTTTCTCAATTCTTCAGTGTCTTCAGAAATCATGCTAATATGCTGATTTGCAGTTCAAGAAACATCTCCTAATATGTCTGTGCTATGTTGAAAAAGCAAAAGCAGAAACACATTTTATGTTCAGAAGCGAAAATGTGTGAAAGACAAAACATGCTACTTCTCACTTCAGTCACTTAATTAGTGGGTATTTTTGCCACATTTAAGCTAGTATAGACCAACTGTTATGTTTCTGCTGTGATAATGTGAAGAGCTCTCTGTGTTTGCAGGGAAAACCTGGCCCAATGGGAACTAATTGTGCAAGGAGAGGACACCTCTGCGTGGGCTCCCACCGAAGAGGCCGAGCTGAGCGAGACTTCAGACAGCGGACCAGTAAAAGTGGACAACTGAATCTGTGGCACCTGTCCCACAGCACCACCCTATTATATAACCCTGCCAGAGACACTGGACTTCCTGTGGACAGTCCCACTTCCTGCAGAGACGGGAGGAAGCGCAGAGCGCAGGCGGGGAAGGATACATTCAGAAAAATAAACAAAACATAATGTTACCTCAGTGGGTGACGGAGGCGTACACTCTAATGACATCAGGGCTCTTTCGTTGATGGCTGGGACTCAAGTACACTCTGTGTGGGATCACTTCGGCAGAACGGCCGTCATCTTTGGCAGGAGGTTGCTTCTGCATCTTTTCTTTTAGGTGATTTTATTTTAGTTTCTTTTGCGGTCTTACATTTGAAGAGGCCTTAAATATCAACCCGAGTGACGTTTTGGTTGGGTGACTCGTAACTAAAAGATGGCTTGTCTAGTTTAAAACGGTACTCTTTATCCTGCTGTTGTCAAAATACGCAAAGCTTACTTGAGTGGATTTATTTTTTAAGACAGACCGAAAGAATGTTTTGTCGTAGTTGAGGTGCACGAAGCACTGATGGATGTTTTAATATAATATTTCGAGCAAAACTGCATTGCAGTACTTGAATGAAGAAATACAGCCTATCTGAGTCGAGTTGAAAAGAGAAATGGCCTAAAGCACGTCCTTCCAAATCAAAGAGCTTTTGTGATGGCATAAGTTTCACTTTGAACCTTACTGGAGTCACACACGAGTCACGGTGTTCCCTGCTGAGATCTCCAGCATCTTCCAACCTGATATGAAGTTTAACCCGTCCAAGCTCAAAGCGCTGTGACATTTAAAATAAGGAATCAAAGGTTTCTGTTTCCATAGTATCATAAAAAACATACAGTAAATCTTCTCCCTGGAGTATATTGAAACTAAACTTCAAAAAGGCCTCATTCAGTACATGTTTTGACGTAAACAGAGGTCTTATTGAAACTCCAAAAAAAAAACATCCTTTTTAAATTATTTGAATTGAAAGGGATGGTTGTGAAATACTAAATTATGACTTTACCAACATAATATGTCGACCTCAGAGGGGGAAATATTATATAACCTCTTTAAATATTCACTATAAGAACTTGTGAGTGTACTATAAGACAAATGAGGACTAAACAGGCAGCAGTTATATTGTGATCTTACTGTAGGTTGCCCAAATCAAAAGGTTGTACCCAGTTGAATTGATTGCTTGATTATGCTAATTTTTAATATGGAAAGATTTTTGATTCTGAAACTATTTCTATTTTTTTCGTCACACAAGAATTTTTTTATTATTAATTAAGATATTACCACTACAGCAAATCTGTAAATTGATGCGAAACAAATTAATAAATAAATAACTGAATATATAGGGAAATAAAAAGACAAATACTTTACTTCAATTACTTAAAGAGATAGTTCACCAAAAAATAAATAAATAAAATTAATGAATTCAATTTGTGTGTTGTTCTAACACTGTTTGACTTTCTTTCTTTCTTATTCAGAACAAATAAGATAATAATAATAAAAATAATACAAGTTCTGTTCATGCTAATCCATGAATCAGCTTTAAACATTAAAGAATCAAGATCAAATGACCCGTGTTGCATTTTCCTTGTACTAAGAGCATATGATATGGTTTAAATTATTTTAGTCATTTACTAACTTTGCACATTGTTTTACTTTGAGTAGCCTAAATATTTACAAAATTATTCTTCATTTCTGGGTGAACTATCCCTTTAACTCTGTGGATTTACCCCGTTCGAATTACCCTTTAAACCTTATACCCTGCCTATGAAAAATGAAAAATGATCCTATCTTAGTAAGTGGTGCATCCACCATTAAAACCAATTTTATCTCTTCCACTTTTCTGCTGTAAGTCTATGAGAATCCTGTTCGGTTTCTTTAAAAGGATGTTTCCACAGCACTTAAAAATATCTACAAATGACAACAGAACTATAAAAGCATTACTGTCCCTTTTCCAAACCTCTAAAAAGCCTTGAAAAGTTCGTGCTACAACTCTCACTCTCAAATCATCATGATTTTTGTGTAATTCAAACATTTCTTCACACAACATCAGCTGAGGAACAATGCTTTGCGACTTCTTCCTCTCTTGCTCCAGTTTCTATGGGACGTCCTGTAAAGCTTGTGTAAAGAACAGAACAGTAACCAGTGCTTAGTAAAGATGCGATAAAAAATGCATCTGACACCAACTGCACTTTCTGGAGAGTCAGGTTTATGTCGTTAAATACAGGCTAAGGTGAAAGTTGCGACCCAACAGAACTGTTTGCCATCAATATAACGCCTTTGTTTCAAATGGCTGAACTCAGTTTGCTTTTTTTTTTTCTTCTTTGTATCTGGAAGAGGCACCTGCAGTCCCTGCAGACAGTGATGGAGCTCTGACTGACTGATGGCCTTCTGTAAATACTGCAGGACTGATGAGTGAATGTAATCAATACTGTCACAAACTGCTTCAAGATGCCTGTTAGTTTTTAAGTGTACCAAAGGTGTACACCGTCGGATATGGGAATGTTCAACATGGCTTCCATTGGTTGTGTCGGCATGCGGCGTGCACACTGTGTGTAGAGAGACAGAGTTTGGAGATGTAAGCTACATTCTAATGGTGCTATCTTAGGCAGTCATGCACTTTCTGATCCCGTGTGCATGCAGACGAGTGTGTGTGTGTGTGTGTGTGTGTTCGCTCTGGAGTAATGCTACCAAGCCCCATCTACTACGGAGTCCGAGTTGAGAGGATCTATCCAGCACCGCTCACCTCAGTCACCAAAATCATCCACACAACCAGTTGTCTTTCCCCTCATATGCACTATGTTTAGAGACTATTATTATTGTTATTAATATTATTGCTCCTATTATATTATTATTGCCACAATTATTGATTATTACCATTGTTATTTTGTTAATTAGAATAAAATTTTAAATTAACTTATATTTTTTATACAAAGTTTAGCATTTTTGTTTTGTACAGAACAAATTGTACATTATGGAATAAAGCGAATGGCCATTTAGAGAAACTGCATACTGTTGCTCGAGATAAATGTCTCAACTCTAAATGTATGAGCAGTAATTACTTTTATTAAATATTTCTGACAAATACAAATTGTGGATTATTTATTATTTCATTTTTGTTTTTGTTTTTTTTGGGGGGGGGTTGCATGGAAAGATTTACAGCAATCAATTTGCCATGGACATTCGTATTTGACCTGAAGTGAAAACAGCCCTATGTGCAATTTTATTAATTAGTATAATACTGTACAATAGTAAACAAAAATATATGAATGCACAAAAATTAGGGCATGTGGAAGTGTTTTTTTTCACACAGGTATATTAGCAGAGTAACCACAAATAAAGCTTTTACCTGAACATGATCCACAAGTGTTCAAATACATAGCTCATCTTCATTTTAAACATATATCAAGAATGAATACAGGTAATGTGGGATATTTCAGCTTAATCTTCTTCAACATTAATTAACATTTAGGCTATAATTCGGACACAAAGGGCTTTCTTTACCTCATATAGAGGTTACACAAAAGGTATGGGACACAAGTGTGAATCCGATTTACCTAAAAGAGAAATGCTTGCGTAAAGACAGCTGTGAGATAAACTACAGTAGCCTAATCTACTCATCACTGCTGCAGAGCTGAAGTCATGACGAGTCCGTTCTGAATCCTTTGCGTCTAGCGCCATCTATTGGGGAAAAAAATATAAACATTATCGTTTTAGCTTTAAAGAGCAGATAAATTTTGTGATACAAATAAACCGATTAATTGAACAGGTCAGATTCACACGAACGAAGATTCGAACTAAAGTCATGGTATTCAGAATTCCTTTACAAAGCTATGACTTATGCCGACATGAGTAGGCTAATTTGAAGATTAGGGGCGTTTTCCAGACAGGGTTTAAGATAGTAGGCCTAATCTAGAATAATTGATCTTTGTTTAAAAAATGGCTTTCTGGAACACAGATTACGTCAAGATTACTAACTCCTGGACTACGAAGTCCTGAATTAAAATAAACTAGAATAATTTGAACCCAACTATGCTAATAGTTGCATGTAAAACATGTGAACCGAGAAAAGCTTAAAATTGTATGGAACTGAGAAGCAAGATTCAAGGAAAACAATAGCCTAGGAATTGAATGGGTCAAATGTAGAGCACTTATCTCTGAAGATCAATATTCTCATTTACATTTTTTAGAACATCAGGGTATCTAGGGACATAAAATTATCCATCCATGACTTCCTTTTTCACACGAATATAAATACGAGAAGACAAATTGTCTTTGTCATCTATCACAGTGTTCTGTTGTGCTTGTGCAGCAACCATTTGTTGAGCTTGACAAAATATGAAGTCAAGAAAATACAACATAAAATAAAAAAAAACATCATTAAAGCTAAAGCATTAAACATTTCCACCTTTAAGGGGTTCAGTCAACAATGTTACAAATCTGCCATGGGATGATTAGTCTAACCTAGAAAGGCGTAAGTGTCATTTCACCAATTTTACAGGAGAGCCTAAACAAGTTTTTTTGTTTGTTTATTTGTTTTTTACCATAGTTTGATCTTCCTTTTGACAACAGAAACAAGAGCTTTCATTTGATATCTCCATTTCACCAAAAAATGATATTTACGTCTTTCTGGTTCTCACCTTTTTAAATGTATTGTCTGTGAATATATATTGTCTTAATGCAACATGAGGAGGATAGTTTGACTGACCACGGACTATCCATGGATCGCAGGCAGATAAATGCAGAAAATAGTGTCTTGGGGTCAGAAAACCTTCTAAAGAGCCATGGCTGAATCTTCCAACAGAACACTGATCCAAAAGGACCATCAAAATCGATAGAAAAAATGGGTAACAAAACGAAGGTTCTGTCGTCCCAGTTCCCTGACCTGAACCCTAGAAAACTGAAGAGGTGAGAATATGACAAACAATGTTCTCCGATCTCTTCAGGCATTAAAACTCAAAAGTGTTAAACTGGCAAAAGAAGGTTGCAAAAAGTATTAAACAAAAGGTAAAAGGGTGCCATTAATTCTGGCCTGTGTGTATTAGAAAAAAACATATATTTTATAATGAGATTTACCTTATTTTCCATTTTACGTCACAATACATTTTTATAAAATATAAAATGATTAACAGTGCCTAGCAAGAGATGATGCCAAGCCTTAGAACAAATACAGAATTACCAAATGTCACCATAATTAAATATATTAAGTTTCTACAATATATAAATATGTTGTAAAAACTTAATTTCCTGTAAATCTGCTTTACAATGATTTGTATCATAAAAAGTGCTATACAAAAAAACTTGAATTGAAGTGTCATGCTTTTTTATTAGTGTACCGTATAATCGGGGAGGGTACTGTCAAGCTTATCTAAACCCCACCACATAAAATTAAGATTGATTTTATTCAAATTTTCCATCTATAAGTATATGCAGTGTACGTATTGTATGGTCTAATTCTCATACACTATAGTTGAAACAGTGGCCATTAAAAACAACAACAACTGCATCACACTTTGTCATACAAACTTTGTCATGTATGTATATTTGGCGTTGTTTCAAGGTTGTAAACTCGTGACAGGATAAATTCACTTTATTTTTCAATAATGTTACATATACAGTGAGTACAGAAAGTATTTAGACCCCCTTAAAGTTTGTTACTCTGTTATATTGCAGCCGTTTGCTAAAAAGTAATTTTTTTCCCTCATTAATGTACACACAGAACCTCATATTGTCAGAAAAACGCAGAAATGTTGACATTTTTGATGATTTATAAAAAAAGAAAAAAAAATCCCTGAAATATCACATGCTCCTAAGTATTCAGACCCTTTCCTCAGTATTTAGACGCACCCTTTTGATCGAATAAAGCCATGAGTTTTTTTTGGGAAAGATGCAACAAGTTTTTCACACCTGGATTTGAGGATCCTCTGCCATTTCTCCTTGCAGATCCTCATCCGTTCTGTCAGGTTGGATGGTAAAAATTGGTGGACAGCCATTTTTATTCAGCCTGTTGGCTTTTTGATTTGAAAATGAGGCTGTGAGGGTAAACAGGAAAACTCAACAACATGACATGGCTGTGTGGACTACAAACCTATTGTGTCTTCCTCCTCTTAAGCTCCACTGCCTCAAAACTCACTGCTCCTTAATTTAGGCTTATTTGTCTTGATGTTTCAAAATAACTTGCTTGTGTGCCTTTTTTCAGCGAGCCAGAGCAAACTGCCGCACTGTCGTATAGGAATGACGTTGAATCCTTGCTTTATAATAAACATTCAAATCCATATTGAAAAGTCTCATTAAATCGATCAATTAGAGTTTCAAACACATCTAAGCCTACCTTTATTGCTGTTTTTTGTGTTAAAAATGACAGGTTGGATGCCACAGACTTTTTTTATTTTTACATTAACTTTACCAACATAGCATTATTTTATTACTGTAATATTTACAGTAGTTCCTGCTCAAGATCAAGACTGCAGAAAGCCACCCCATTTGTTGATATTGTGAGTGCACACAAATAAAACTCTTTGCAGTTCTGAATAATAGGCTATACTCTTACCCTTATGAGGAAAAATAAGGGTTTTTTAATTTTTCTCTCTTAATAAGAAAAAATGCAAGTGATTGCACAAGTGCCTCCATGTCCTTCAAAATGTGTTCAGCTTCACACGTTGCTGAAACAATTAAATTTGTCATATCAATATTTATAGGCTTCATATATATATATATATATATATATATATTGTGCATTTTGGGTTTTCATTGTGTTAGTTTCAGTCTTTTGTATCATGTGATGTTTGTTGTCTTTCGCTATGTGCTCTGTGTGTTTCCATGTGCTTGTCTGACCTAGTTTTCTGTTAATTATGTATTTAGTTCAGGTGTGCCTCCTCGTTAAAGTTTATTGTCTCCCCTACTTAAGTTTCCCTCTGTTAGTCAGTCTTTGTCCGTCAATCAACATGTATTAGTCTATGTGTAAACTCTGTTAATGTTTTTGGAAACGACTCCATGATTTGATTTATTAAAAGACTTTTGTTATCCTTCCGCAATCTCCTTGGACAATAGACAAAAGTTACAGATTGACGGACCTTAAAAAGAAAAAAATAATCATGACGTGGGCTGAAGATATGCTCGACCAACACAGTCTCACTCCAACTCGTCACGAATCGACGCTTGGTCGTTGCCCCCTGGCGTCGATCTCCGAGGCGGAAGCTTTTTGCGTCACTATTCAACATAGAGGGCTAGATTTATATTTTCACCTCTGGATAGACAGCGTTTTTTTTTTTTATATTTATTTGACATTTTCACCTCGGGATAGACATTTATTTATTTTCTGTTATCACCAGTGGATAGACAGCATTCTTTGCAGGCCTAATTGCACACGTCTGTTCCGTATTGTCATTTTACTTAAAATATATAAAAGCAAATTGAAATATGATCTTTATCATATCTCTTTACATAAAACAATTCTCAATAATAAACTTAATATTATAACATCAATAATTCATGCAAACTGCATTCACAAGAACCACCTTGAAAATATATATTTTTCAGATCATATCACTATTTTTTGTGACAAATTCAGCCTAGA
>JAUCMT010000024.1:20222951-20232951 GCA_032357475.1 Enteromius thamalakanensis | reverse complement strand
ACCCAAATGTTTATGCAAAGAAAGAAGACAGGGCTATTATTCCAACTCTAAAAGGACAGTCTGGTGCTGTTGTGACTCACAATCTGTTTTCTTATTTAAGGAAAGTTTGAGCAGTGAAGCTTAATGTTAGTGCCTGTTGACGTTTCTCCGATTACAAAACACACCGGATAGCTGGCCAATCAAAGCACATCTCACTTTTTTTTTGAGCTTTACACAGATTGACCCGTTTCAGAAAGACGGGGCTGAGGAGAAACATCAATGTACAGTATGTGGAAAATACAGTGTCATAAACACATACATATTGCATTTATAATTTACTACAGGCCTACCTTTTGTAGTTGGATGAATGATCCTCCAGTAAAATATGTTGCTGCTGATAAGAGAAGGTTTCCGATGGGTGTACTTCCAACTATGGGCTGGCTTTGCCAATTCCTGTTGTACTTGCACTTGGGGCAAAGCTGGCTGAATGCAACATAAGTGCCCATCCGGTGTAGCTTCACATCAGACTTTGATTTGCAAATGGGACACGTGGAAAACAGCTCATGCAGACATGTTTCAAAAACGATGTATTTTGCATCTCCATGTGTGTGTCCTTGCCCAAACCTAATAAATAAATCAATAATTTGGGTAATATTGTCAGATAAGGCTTCTTTGTAGCATATTGGACTTTCACATTTGTATAACTTACGACATTGCAGATTCTTGTGAAACGGTAGAGTCGCCTGGGTTAAAGGTTGAGTCATGCGGTTCTGTCTCAAAATGTATGTCTGACTCCTCCAACTTTAGATGAGGTCTTTTGGGTGGTTTGACACTAGGAGTGTTTATAGGTATTGATGAGAATGGTACATCATAGGAGGTTGAAGTGCTTGCCTGTGAACCTTAAGAGACAAAACACAATTCTGTTTCAGATTTTTTGGTAATATAAAGTGCTATAAAAACAAAATACAATAAAAACAAAAATCTCTTAAATGTATACCTGTACTCCGAATATGTTTGTCTTTTAGTGTAGTGAAGGACAGTTGTGTGCCAACAGATTTTTTGGGCAAATCATCAGTTTGTGTCATCATACAAACAGTTGGCGGATAGTCAGTCTGACAAGCCACATCGAAACGTGTAACTCCACTTGAAATTGTCTGCTGTGAAGTACTCTCAAAAAAACAAAAAAAAATTATTTTACATTTGGCGTCAACAAAAACGATGTTATAAAACAACATATCACTTTGTTAACCATTACTAAAACAACATTAAAAACTTAGGACTACTTGAGCACAGATCTTTCCCAGAGTTGCTGTTGCTGTCAAAGTTTGATGATGTTACTAGCTGTGTTCACACAGAAAACACTACAGCTGGTCAACACTGACTACAGTAACGTTATATGATGATTTTGATCACTTAAACTGTAGTATAATAACGATGGTGCTCCACTGTTACAAAAATAAAGACTCCGAGAGGAAATAAGTGGTTTTATGTTTATGTTAGCAAACCTAGGCCACAGTTCGGTGGTAAACAAACAAACAGCTATGCCATATACGTTAGGCCAACGCAGAAACGTATAGAAAAGACTAACGTTACAGTTTGTGGACAAACATATTGATCTTTTCTTTATCCTAACACCGAGTAATAAGAAAACAAACATTCACTATTCATCTCTGCGCGGACACAACACACACACACACACACACACACACACACACACACACACACACACACACACACACACAACTAGCCTGCTACAAAGAATATATATTTACTCATACTTACAGGTTGTGATTTGAAGGACGGACAAGTTGGTCTAAATACACTGGGTAATGATCCTTCCTTTAACAACAACCGGCTTGAGAATCCCGCGTTGTACGCATTTAGGTTGCTGAAGCAGTCATCAGCAAAATGACGGGAACACAACACAAGGTTGGGGCTGTACTGCAGTGGTATTTTTCTAAATATGAACTTCAACCACTGACTCTTTACAGTTTCGTCCTTTGGCAGTGAAAAAAATACAGATTTTCCCTCACAGTGCAGCGCACAGCGTCTTCGAGACATGTTGGTGTCAACAGGAATCCTACCGCTAGTGCTTGAGGGAGGAGTTCAAGTTTTCCCGGGTCTGCGCGCGCAACGAGTGGGCGGGCATAAATACACTAACATTAAATTATTATTATTTTTATTTTTGGTGATCATTAGTGTTAGTATTAGTGTTGACACAGCAAATTAAAAGAAAAGAAGACAAATATATATATATATTTATATATATAATTTTATATTACAAAATTCATTCAATGAACAAAGCTAATTAAATTACATAATAGTTTCTGGGCGTTTCTGTCATTGTCCTCAAGAGACTTCGCAAATATTTTCAAATCATTCTTCTTAAGTGAGGCTTAATCTATAAATAAAGTGTTTGTACAAAATGATTAAGGTATTTATCAAAAAGTCTAGGCTCTTTCAACAATATTCCAGCTTTAACTGAGACCACAGTAAAAGGTCGCACTGGTATATGTTTGAAATGAAGCCAGTTTCGAAATTCAAGCCAGAAGTTCTGTACAGGTGGTGCACAATGTCTTTTTACTAATATTTAATTATTAAAATTATATTTAAAAGACTTGTTTCAGAGTCGACTCTTACAATAACTTTATCCACGTACACTTTCAGATTTACAACTTTGCAGGATTTTTCACTTAGAGATGAGTTACACACTGTATGAAAGGTAATTTACAAAAATCCATCATTATATAGAATAGAATATATATTCTGCTTTGTAGCTGAATATGTTTTATACCACATGTTGGAATATGTTGCATTATACTGACAAAAAATAAAAATCACTACCGGTTCCAAAACTGGATAAGTGTTTATTGATAATTGAATTACATTTCTCTTTTATACACATTTCATAAATGATACAGGATTTTACATAGTCATTTTTGAATTCTTCTAACATTACAGCATCCGATGCCAATGACAAAATGAATGAAGAAAAAAAAAATAATTCAGCATGACCCCACCTTTTTTTCCCCAAAATATAATTTTCAAGTGCACATGAAGAAAACTTTCAGATAATACACATAACTAAAAGATAATCAGTGTGGGAGTATAATAAGGAGCTAAAGAAAGACGACTGGATGGAGCGAGGGGTGTTTGAGAAAGTCCGGTCTTCCGTACTCTCTGTTCTCAGATCAGAAGAAAGGCAGCACTGCAGCAATCGAGCAGCAGCATTAAGATTGAGAGAGCAAAGAGAGGCTAAAAACAAGACATGATGTAGAGGAGATCCTAGACCAGTCAGAACCTTGCAGCTGCCGAGAGCCTGCTTGCTGCTGATCATGAAGGGTGAGGTTTGGGTAGATGGGGGGAGGAAGATTGATGAACCAGGAGTCTGTTAATCTAAAATCAGCATTCATAATAATCTTTGCTTTTTTGATTCATTTATATATAATTTCCCCATGTAAACATACATTCATGCAACACCCGCTTTAGAATAGATTCAATATATTTGATATATTATTACTATTATTGTTATTATTTAAAAAACCCTGAAACAAACAGAAAACCCTACAAATAAACTAAAAGAAATCAACTTATCAGATAATGAGCAGACCCAAGACCTCTTGTAGATGTTGTAGGTCGAGGGATGTCAAGTGTACCGGGCATCTTGGAGAGTGAGATTGACGCTGAATTTTTGCCCTGAAATAACTTTGGAGTACGTTCATAAAATATGAATGCTATGGTTACGCATGAACAGAAAATTCATGAAGTCTGAGACGAGATGCTCACACCAACTGCATTTTGTCACAAATGTGCACAGTGACCTTGATTCGGCCTTCGGTCAAATTTTTTATAAATCCTTTAAAGGTCAGACAGATTTAAGGTTTAGGTTTATGATGAAGAACATTAATATAATCAGTCACTCATTTTCTTTAGGGTGATTAATGCTATGGTTCGGCACTCTGTCTCAAGAGCCCTGGACCAGTAGATATGCATGTGTCTTGTACCCAACAGCTGATGGACTCAAAGCTTGCATTTCATTTCATTATATAATAGTCCGATAAACCCTGTTCAAAAAAACTCAGATCAAAAAGAGAAGCATCTCCTCTGAAAGCAGCTGGGTCAGATATAATGCAGTTATTAGGCTCTTTAAAAAACATCACCACCTAGGGTTTGAATCTAGCTGTGTTCAATCAAGGTAATTCACTCAAGCTCACCGAGTAACTCCCATTGACCAATAAAAAGTCACTGTTAAAAGGCATCCATCACTACACTTTTAGCCAGACATGCAAAATCCAAATGACGAATTATGATCCCAAAATTTACCATAATGCCATTCCAGACCTGTAGCGTTTTTTTATTCCCAATGAACACAAAACAGAGATAATTTGAGGAATTTTCACAGGTCTTAGCTCTTTTTCTTAAAACCTTAGTTCATAGTTAGTTTGTAGTAAAGTTAAAGCTCCAACAAGAAGTAGTTCCCATGATTCAGAAGCTATATTCCAGGTCTGCTGAAGACATGCAACAGCTTTCAAATGTTTGCTCACCCTTATATCATTCTAAGCCTATAAGACTCTTCAAAACAACATTATTTTTAGAATCTTTTTTGTCCATCTTTTGAAAGTCCACACAACAAAAACATCGGTACATCAATCCATGTGAAGCAAGTGATCTAATCCATGAGACAATTGTTCTTGTATCACACAAGAACGCTTGACATTCTTACATTTTAAGCAAATAACTTGGAGCTTCTGTTTACCATATTTGATGAGCGCCGTTTAAACGCACTGAACAAAGTATTCATAAAAGACTACATTAAATATCTCCATCATAAGCATTCACGCCTCTTTATAAAAGTTGAATTAAACCACTTGATATACAAACATACGTCAATGTTTTGGTTGGATGAACTTTTAATGCATGAACAGAAATGTTTTTGCATTTCAAATAAATGAATGTCTTATGACACTGCCGTTGTTTGGTTGAACTATCCATTTCAGTCATCAACTGCTAACAATCACACGTTAATATTTTAATGTAAAAATGTTTTCGAAAATTCCTCAATTTTTGTACGGCTTCAGGAGACTGGGAATATAGCGTCATATTAACTAATGAAGAATTGTTTTGAAAGTTTGACAGCCGATGTCAGTATGAATGTTGTAAAGAAATGAGCTGCGAGAACATTCTACTAAATTTCTCCTTTTGAGTTTCACAGAAACAACTTTTTTTGGAGGAACTCTTTCTGTAACGTCCCTTCTATTAGAGTTGTAGGCTGGAATCTCAACCTGTACATTTTTTAACACACGGTAAAACTCTATATGCCACTTTCACTCATAAAGACACAAACGCAACATGAATATGGCTTTAAAAACGCTTAATGGCGACCACAGGCACAATCATGGACAGTCGGGATAATGAGCAGACATCTGCTACAGAACAACAGAGCTATTTCTCCACGGGGGTCTGAGTGTGTGGGGCAAACCCACAACAGACAACAGGATCAGGGGTCACAATAAATGGCCCAAAACCAATTTCGAGTCTTGATATGATCGTTTTGTTAGAGAGCAATAAGAGTCTCTTATAGATTCAAATAGTCTGTTTGCCCATCTTTGTGGAAAACAAAGCGAATATATATATATAATATAAACCCATATAATAAATAACTGGACTGAAAATGCATGGCAAAACTGTTGGAAACAATGTTGATGATCAAGCTCAACCCAGCTAGAATCATTGCTAAGGCCTGTCGGCTAAAGATAGCACATATAGGATGCGACACTCTCTCTCTATAGCATGCCACGAAGTGTGCAAAACACACGCTAATTCTAGATCTAATATATTACATGTTCTCTGCATGTTCCAGAAGACTTGGCATACGAGGCAGATATATGCAGCTAAAAACGCCACATGAATGATGGGAAATTGATCGCGTCGGGAACCTTTTTTCAAAAAATAAAAATAAATCGCATTTTACACAGTGACCTGCCTTAAGACCGTTCGACTGGTCATTTTCTGATAAACAGGTGTTTCGTAACAAGCACGCTGCAGCAGATGCTGTGAGGCACTGTGGGAAAATGTCATTTGATGATGTTCGAAAGAAGATTTATAGAGAAGACCTTAAAAGAGGATCCATCTGCCAAGCAACCGTGTGTGTGTGTGCGTCTCTCATCAACATATAAACCGATGGAGTGTATCATATTTCTGAAGAAACTATTTGGAGTTTGGTTTGATGATGGGGTTCTCAGAAAATAAAATCTCAGAGCATCTGCAGATATGTAATGTCTGGCGGCATGGTTCAAAACAAATAAAAAATCTAATAATGAGAAGAAGAAAAGTTTCTACTCATTTCTCTCTTTTTTTTGTCATATAATAAACATAATATGGCTTTTAAAATAAAAAGTGCCAAAATTCTTTCATTCTTTTTCTTTTTGGAATAATAGAACACACAGTGATATTTTAGCTGTTAGATCTGTCTTCAGCTCTTTACAGGTCCGTAAGGAAGCAGGAAAGAAATGAAAAGGGTTTTGCTTAGGCTGTTACGTACAGGCGTTTCAGCCACAAGAGGACTGGCTCGATGGTAAACAGATCTTTTCCGAGACGGAAAAGAGCACCACATCCCGAAATCTCTTCTGCGAAGTGTCAGAGTTAGGGATATCAGCAGTACTCCAATGTGGAAATAAAACTTCAACCCAAGGGCAGATGGTTTTTAGATTTCAGAGTCCGTTTCCCATGCAAGACGCGGGGTCAATAATGGTTCAATCCCGGTGTCTCAGCTTCCTGTCTGAAGTAGCTGGTCCTGTAGCCGTATGAGAGCGTCTGTCATCACCATCCATTCGGGATGTAGTTTTGTCGTATATCTTCTCCTCTGCATAGACTTGCCAAATTAAAGAAACAATAAAAAGGATAATAAAACTCAGAAGCTTGCCGTGGATATGGTTTTTCATTGAGGTTGTAGAGATAAAACTCAAAGATAAAAAGAGACAAAACAAAACACAAAGAGGCAGAAGAGAATTAAGTAAGATAGAGAGGCAGAAAGGGCTTCAGGTTCTCATCAGTCCTTGCTGGCATTGATTTGCTGGACAGGGAGGTTCAACTGCAGCGGGTCTCGAAGACGCTTTAGATCCAACTCCGCCTGAGGCACAGAAAGCAAATAAACACCAATGAATTTGGTTAAAGGAACAAACCACCCCCAAAAACAGAGATGTTGGAGAGAATGTTCATGCTGCTCTTTTCTGGGGTCTCCAAAATAAAAGCTGCAAAAATGTCAAAAGAGCACTAACAAAAGACTCTGGTAACTGTAACTAGTTGCTTATTAGGATGCATATTACTACAACATTAGCACTAATTAAACGCATATTAATGCCGCCTTCTACTTGACCTTTTCACGTATAAAATTATATTTGAACGAAGAGCATGTCACGTTTTCTGATAATTAAGTACATAAAAATTAAGAACATTATGAATTATAAATATATTACTGTAACACACAGCGTTTAGTCATCAAATATATTCACTGCTGTCCATGGCAATGCATATACAGCCTAACAACAGTCTTCCGTTCCTTTAAGAGAATGAAAGGAGTGACTCATGTGATGTTTGTGAGTGATCTAGCTCACCTCGGCAATCGCATCCTTCAGTTTGTTATACTTCTCAATGTCAAAGCGTGTTCTCTTTGCTCCCTTATGAAAGAACAGCAAGTACTGTCTGTCCCTGGCGTCTGGGTAAATATATTCCTGTGTGAGAGATCAACAGCAGAGAGGTCAGACGGGTCTCCTCCTCTCATAGCACCTGTGTAACCTTCCCAGAGCTGGAGCTCACCTGACGTGTCAGCACGAAGTAAGCATACATGGCCATGGCTGTACCATAGGTGATAAAATACGTGACGGGCTCCATGATATCCCATGAGTACTCCCACCAGGTCAGCCGTGCCAGAATGCCAAACTGTGTGGCCATGTACGCCATCCCACCCCAGAGCACCCATGTAGTCCTGCGCTCTGCTTTCTTACTCAGCTCCTCTTTAACCTGCCAAAATGAGATTACAAAAGAAAAGAAAATATAAAAAAATATATAATTTTTTGTGAAGAATGTTTGAGAATACTACTGTGAAGTGGTTGTCAGCACAATTATTATTTTTGGAAAAGTAAAATGACAAGTCATTCAGAAGATGTTGTTATGACTGCCTACATCAGGGGTCATCAAACTCAGGAGGGCCGGTGTCCTGCAGAGTTTTGCTCCAACTGTCCTCAACACACCTGCCTGGAAGTGGAGTATACCTAATAAGACCTTGATTATCTGCTTCAGGTGTGTTTGATTAGGGTTGGAGCTAAACTCTGCAGGACACTGGCCCTCCAGGACTGAGTTTGATGATCCCTGGCCTAAGCCTTGTCTGTGAAAATATAAAGCAAGCTCATGCTGTCATTAACTTTTTAAGTTCTCACATGAGTGAGGTGAGAGTTTCGTCCAGGTTGCAGTCAGAGGGAGAGATGTTGAGGAACATGAGGGTCTTGGCATTGCCTCCCAGTGAGTCCTGCATGAGCTGGGTCAGCTTGTTGTTACGATAGGGCACATGGGGCTGCTCCATTGACAGAGCTGAAATTACATCTCCAAGGGCACTCAGAGATTTGTTAATAGAGTTTGCCTCCTGGGGAAAAAACATACACAAAATGTGGGACAAACTAATTAATGGGGGAGGCGTTAGAAAAAATCCAAGACAAAAGGTAGGGAAGAAAATGTCTTTGCCTTAGCACAATATTAATAAAAAATGTTAATAAAATAGCAGTAATCCTTTCCAAAGTAAACATTTCAAGTCAAGAAGTATTTGGACACTTTCTAATTGATCTACATGTTTAGAATCTTTATCCAGATAAGTATACAAATACTTTTTGGGAGCACATTTTAAATCAGCTTTTATATTTTATTTGATCAAACAACCTTCAGCTGGTCATCTTTGGCACCAGTTTTTGCCGCTCGTTCACTTCCTGCCAGGTCCACCAGACTGAGCTTCCCGAAACTCACGCTCCCATTGGTCAGATTCCGGCTCTCAATCATGATGCCAATGATCAGGTGAGAACGGGAGCTCTCTACATTCATCTCTACGAAGAGATTTAATACAAATCTATATAAAATAAGTCCAACGTGCTCTTAAACTGCAATGTTCAAATCATACGTGCGTCTCTTATTTTTAATAACCCTAAAATCATTCTTCCAGGCCTATTCTCAGACACATTATATATTTAAGGGCCTCCTCTTTTGTTATAAAGTTGGATTCAGTGCAGGGTCATCATGTTCTTACTATTCATTCATACTGAGTGTGACTAAAGCAATTAATCCAAACCATTTAGCCAGAGTTTTGTTAAGTCTCATTAAGCACGTACTTGTTGCTGAAATGTGGCGGTTTGCACAGCCTTGCTCAAATAATGCAAAGAGTTCTCCAGAGCTGGTGGCCTCTTTTGCCTCTGCTCCCTGGGCGAACACAAGCCCCTTTCTGTCCCTCTTAATTTTGATCTGCTTGCTGAAAGCTTCAGCGGGGCTCACAAAGAGATCCTGTAGGCGGTCGTTGTACAGCTCCAGCATGTAGGCTGAAACCTGAGGACGGGTGAAAGAAAGAAGTTTAATGACTTTTTTGTACATCAGCTCAGCTCAGGAAACACATGCTTAGTGTACCTTAAACTCAAATTTAGACTCATTTTCCTGGATGATCTCAAAGATCTTGGTGAATGTTCTTGGAATGATTCCTGGGTTCCTGCGATCTTTGTCTCCAACCATTGTAAAGGTTTTTCCTGAACCCGTGTGGCCATACGCAAAAATGCATACGTTAAATCCATCGATCGCACACTGGATTAGCCTAGGAAAAATGTGTATCTTAGCAACTTCACATTCTGTATATTTTAAAGACAAAATTACATTTTAATATCATTTATTCACTCTCAGTATATAATACACACTCCCAGTATTAGGGCCGTTACTTTTTACGCTTTACATGTTACCCTTGGGAGATATTATCAGGAGACATGGTGTTAGCTTT
>JAUCMT010000024.1:20197143-20222777 GCA_032357475.1 Enteromius thamalakanensis | reverse complement strand
TTTAGCGTTGTCCCTGTAAAATATATAATAAAATATTCACAAAAATGTGAGGGGTGTACTCACTTTTGTGAGATACTTTATATATATATATATATATATATATATATATATATGTATATTGTGCCATTAACCCAAACAGCTCACCTTCTCCAAGGGCTGAAGTTGAGAGTTGAGGTCCTCGAGTCGTCCAATCAGCTCTCTCTCTTTGGTGAGCTGATGCTCCTCTATGCGCAGGGTGGTGTAGAGCTGCTGCACCAAAAACTTGACATCGTTCAGTCGCTCCGCTTCCTCGTGCGGTAGCAGATCTGCAACGGACGCCAACAGAATATCAAAAACTCCACTGCCTCTGCAAAGTCTTGCACATAACAACCCACAATGCAACAGGGCACACTCACCTCTCCTGGGCGGCTGCACCAGGTATGTGGTGTCATTAACGACTAGCTTAAAGCCGTCCATGAGTAAAATGTCGATTCCTGTCGAGGATGCTATTCTTGCTCCATCTACAAAGAGAGAATAGGGAAATTAGAGCGCAATCCTCTCAGTGAAATGGTTATGTAATACGAGACACAATCTCAACTCTTATCACAAAGACTTCCTGCTCTGCGTTATTATGCTCATCAGGAAAAAAGCATTTTCCAATCTGAGGTGAAACGGAGTTGAAGACAGCGGATAACCTCTCTCACTCATCTCGCAAGAAAGAGAAAGCTCAAGTGGCTCTCACACGGGAATAATTGAGCTTGAAACAGAGTACAAATGATTCTTGTTCCTCAATTAGATCAGAAGAATTGCTATCAATTAAACATGTCAGAGAAAGCCACACGTTCATCTGAGATTTGTGGATTAAACTACACAATTATTTTGGTAATAACTTAAATCTGAATTTAATTTTGCCCCTAGAGCTGAGAACAACAAATGTGTTTGAATATGCAAAGCTAAGCTGAAGATTCTTAAAGGGATAGATCAGCAAAAAATGAAATGTTTTGTTTGAATGTGTGTTTGACAGAAGCCAACATATTAGACACAATATCAAGATAGATTTCCCATGGAAGTGGACGGCGATTAAAACGGACAATCACCAAAAAAATTCAACAAAAACTACAACATACAGTACATGTATGGAACAGAAATCATTACAACACCCAGCAATATATACTAACATTTAGTGGTGCTTTTTGTTTGAATCCCCTTTCACTTTCATCCATTCATGGAGAAAAGAATGGCACGGGAACTGTCATGTAAACACCATAAATGCTTCAGCCAAAGGTTAAAGCAAAGCCTGGCAGTTATCTAGATTTGTCTGTGTATTTCAGAGATCTGGTGTTGTGCTGTACCTGCAGAGTAGATGGCAACTCTATCGATGCCCCTGTCCTCCGCCTGCAGCTGCTGAAGAAAAACCCCCACTGTGTCACTCAAGGGTTTGAGGGTGAACTGGCAGCGCTCTCTTCGAGACGGCAGACGTACGGAGATCACCGGCAAGCCGTTCTGATACACCACTGTAACGTCTGCAGACACATAAATGGCCATTAGATGTACAGTAACCACATTTTTTAATGTATGGAAATAGTGTAGTCTAGTTAGAGCTCACTAGCAACTCATTTAGCCTTCTAAAAACTTCCAAGTACGTTTCTCAAATTGTAATATTTCAGTGAGGTTTTTATTTGCTCCACACAGAGATCCGATCTGATCATTATTCAGTCTGTCTGGAACGGCACGAAGAAACGGAGGAGGACTACTCTCTTGAAGCGTCTTGGAGATGTTGGCACGGTTCTTCTCAGCTTGTTCTGTTTCTTCATGTGATTCCAGACAGTCTGGATGGTGATCAGATCAGATCTCTGTGTGGAGCAAATAAAAATCTATAAATGGATTATTACAATTAAAGGTAAAATTAATGTTTGGAAATGTAAACTGGTATTTCCTACTGACACACTACAGCAAAAGACAGAAACTGACTAAAACTGACTACTTTTAGCTGCTGAAGATTGTAGTGCTCTAATAATTTTGTCCACCATTGTACGGTATGTGGACAGTGAAAGGGCAGATTGCCAGCAGGGGGCAGTATTGTAATGACAGTACGCAGGGCCCATTGTTGAAGGAAGGAAGAATTGGTCACACTAATGCTGCATTAGAACTGTCCAGTCTGAGCTATGAATGCTCTCTCTTGAGCGACCAACAGACCGGCCACTGTGGAGTCAGTGGACGTCACTGTACATCACTGTTTAGTGTGCATCCTGGTGTAGATGGTACAGCTCTGGTCCAGAACTACTGATATGCTTTATACAGTACGCCAAGGGGCTTGCAGCGCCCCATTTATAAACTGCCTCATTACATGGTCGTTATGTTTAATGAGTGTGAGGGGGGCCGTGATGCTCTGCAGTGATGTCTGGATGATAAAGACTGGAGTCGCTCCGATGTGTCATTCAGACCCCTCACGATGATGGACCTTACTCCATTTACCCACATTTCCAGTGACTTTAAAGCTGAAGATGATAGCTCTAACTCTGGTCTTATGAGTTTTAAAAGTCTACTTCAACATCCAAAGCAATCTGATCCATGCCATCAAGATCTATTTTTGATGTAAGGCTCACAGATGTAAATGCATAACGATTAAACCTCAAAGCAATTAATTCAAACATATGCTATTAGAACATCAATTCATTTATTTGACCAGTCTGTGTAAAATACAAGTGAGAGCTGAATATCAGCTTAACACACATTGCAGCACATAAGCCTATTATTGTTACATTTTTCATAAATTATTAAACTGTTAAAGAAAAATGAAACATTGCTCCCTTATATAGCTTAAATAAGGCAATATTGTTGGTAAACTGCAGAGAAGTGAACAATAAATGGCCTGACTGTACATTTTGAATAACTTGTGGTCTGGCAGGTTACAGTTATCTTTGTCAGAACTGGAATGTATATTTACAAACCATTTAATCTTCTTCACCGAGTAGTTCATAAGACATGAAACAAATAAACAAATGCACATTTTTAGAACATAAAACATACACATCACAGCACTTTTTATATGCATAATCTTTTCCTGTTCACCATGTTATTTTACGTCTACACCAGCCATTTCAATCTGATCAAAATGTATTTCAATCGACCTCTGTCAGATCTATTCAGATGCTTACATCAAGGCTTTTCGAGTGTGACTGAGCCATCCATCTGATTAGAACTGTATTATCTGGGTGAACAGTGACTCCAGATTCCTACATTACATAATTCTAAAACTTGTTTAGCAAACGTTTGCAGATACAGGTGTATAAAACACAGTAAATGCCCCTCTCTGCTGATTATTGTACACCTGCGTAGCATTGCACGGCATCCTTATTTGCAGTCGCTAGTAGGTTTCTTTGTTGACAGTCGAACACCTGCACAGCCAAATACCGTATTTCTTTTGATATTTCTCATCTGAGCAACAGAAATCTATTACACCAAAGATAAGAAGTAGGAATATCCCACATCTGATGTTTAAAATGACAATACCAGAAGAAAAAGTGCCATTTAAAATCTTACTATGAAAAATATTTAGAGTTATAACTTGCAAACTTTTCAAGATCATCAGTAAATTATTGTTTTTTAATTATTGATTGATACTCCTGTTTAACTGTCAAATTGTTAGTGAATTTCTATATGTAATAAAACAAATAATATAGTAGATTGTGTTGGTGAAACTATTTGGTTTGTGTACACACACAAAGAAAAATATGATAAGTTCACACATTTCAAATATTTATTTGAATTTAATTATATAAATTTACACAATATATTATGGAAACAAAAACTTATTTTAGATGTGATTCATACCGAAACCCGGTACCCAAGTAACCGGTATGTACCGAACCGAATCAAAACGCAGATTTCAGTGCCTCATTTCGGTTCCGTGCCTTAACGACAAACCCAATAAATCTCTGTCATTAATAAGCGAGCGCACCACTGATGCTGGCACGCGCAGTAAATAATAATTTAGTAAAATGCATGCTAATAAGCAACTAGTTAAAGTATTACCAAACCAAGGATGTTAAGTACATATTTTTGTCTCTTTGTCTTTTCTTCAAATATTTACTGCAAAGCAAATGTTTGTTATGTATACTGTATGTTCTCGAAACTGGCTGGTTTGGTTCAAGGCTTTGAATGCTTTAATAAACCTTTTCCGCATGCCTTTGGAGAAAACTGGATCAAAAACACGCTTCTGAGAAAGGTATAAATGGCAGAGCCCTTCTTTGTAAAACACATCAATAATGCAAATACTCACACGTATTTGCATGCGTTTAAATAAAGAGAGCATGGACTTGACGACTCACCTTCTGAAGCAGCGGGTGAACACAGTAGTCTTTGACCCTGCCATGAGGGGGAGCCCTTCCAGCCCTACAACAAAAACAAGAGGGAAGAGAGGTCATTACAGCTACACAAACACATTGATAATACACTGCTTGCACAGTCGAGTCGGATTAAATGGTTGCAGACATTCCCCATTTGTCCAGGCTTGTCTGACTGAGGAGGGAGAGATATGATGGCACTGAGATCACAGATGGGCTTTTTCATTGTGAGTTGTAGCTGAATGTGTTGCAGTGTTTATGTGAGTTATAACAATCCTTTAGGGGATAAATGGAAATGTTTTGTCTTTAAACTATGATGGGGGTTGGCACTGAGTAACACACTGGTATTGAACATATACACGAAGCAGTGAATCATGGAAAATGTGGGATTTTGTCTTTATATATTTAGCACGGACTCATCTACAAACAGGTGCTATGAAGAACAAAGGGGACTGAGGTTCATACGACTCATGAAGGAAATGGCAACATGATTCGAAACTTATAGGAAAAGTTTACCCCAAAATGAAAATGCTGTCATTGTTTACTCTCCTTTATGCCATTCCAAACATGACTTCTGTAAAACTCATATGTAAATATGAAGAATATCCAGGCCACACTTTCAATATAAATGGAGTAAATGGGGGGTGTAAGTGTAGATGATAAAAAAAAAAAAAAAAAAAAAAACAATCATAAAAGTTAACACTGTTCACTATAAATCCAAGTCTTCTGACATTCCACGCTAGCATTTTCATTTAAAGTCATCTTTCAGATTTTGACAACCACCTTTACTTTTATCGCCATGTTAAGGAGAGTTTATAGAAGATGTCAGGATCATTAATAAATTGACATTTAAGTCAGATCTTTTCAATTTATCTGATCCAGTTCACACGACTCATTCACAAACTGGACTTACCCCAAGTCTTAATTCCTTCATTTGATTATATTAATAAAAGTGTAACCAGAATATCCTACAAATGTTAAAAAAAAAATTTGGGAAACACTTCAGAAAAGGGAACACTTATTTACTATTAACTATAAACTTTTTCCCCTTAAAAAATGACTAATTTGCTACTTATTAATAGTTAGTAAGGTAGTTAAGTTTAGGTATGGAGTAGGATTAAGTACTTAGAATTAGGTCATGTAGAAAAAGGCATTAATGTGTGCTTAATCACAACACAAAACCGCTAATATCCACGATATATACATATCTTACTTAAGAGACCCTAAAATAAAGTGCTGCCTATTTTCTTTTTCTCGTGGTGTTCCACTAAAGAAAGGCATAGGAGTTTAGAATGTCAATAAATAATACCAGAATATATTATTAGGTAAAATATCTCTTTAGGTGCAATGATACTTACTGTACTGTTGTAAGTCATTTCAATAGAAAAGTTTGCTGGGTGTCACTTGTAAGGGGTGAAAGGTGCTAGTTTTAAAAATGTTTGTTGGCGTGTTGCGGGAATGATAACTTTGAAAACACTGTTTACATTTGCAGCAAGAACAATATGGAGAAAAGGACCACAAAAAAAATGCTAAATGAGTATCCAAAATCAAAAAAACATGTGCATCGTAAAACCCAGTATGACTGAACACCCGCTGTCTCGTCAGTTGGGCGTTTCTAAATTGAGAGCCAGAAGGGAACCACATGTTTTAAATCCAGGGAAAATACATCACATTTTCCACCGCGCCTCTGGAGAGGACAATCACCACAAACATAGAGCAAGAGCGCAGAGAGAGAGCAAAGAGAGAGGGGGGTCGAGTCTAAACTGAATAGAGATTCTATATTGAGGTCATGGGAATTTAAGAGACCTTTGCCTTTCACCACATCACGAGCACACACACACACACACACACACACAGAGTTTGCTGAGTTATCAACAGCAGCAGAAGTGTATTTGGGTGTAGAATGTCCAGAGATTTGCAGACTGGTCATTTCAGTGCACCTGGTGTCTTACTAGTGTTGAGGTGAACAGGTCTGATCCAGACTCTTCTGTCAGCATGTTTCACAGGCAGCTCCATGTCTTCCTGAAATAGAGCTCTCAATGTTTCCACCCACGCATCATGCATCTACACACCGACTCTCCTCCCACACACGCTGCCCCACTAACCTGACAGCACTCCAAAATACTCCACAGCACTTACACACGCAGCTGAGTTACTAGAAATGTGTCTTTTGTGGTGCAGCAATCAAAGCTCCGGGCTTGTAATGGGACGGTTGCCGGTTCAAATGAGGAAATAACAAGTCATGAAATATCGCCACTTGGCTTTCCTGTAGTAAATCTGATTTGGCTAAATGAGACTGTTTACATCTGTAGGTGAAGTTCTCCTTCCACTCCTACTGTAAGCAAATGACTCACTGTACTGTAGCACCATGACCTACATGCTTGCGTGTAAAACACTGCCTGCTTTATCAGCTGTTCTTACATTTCAACCTAGCCTAGTTTTCATCTAAAGGTAAACTTAGCAATTTTAAATGTTTTTTTAACTCTATAACTAATTAGTCCTGTTTAAAGAAATTTAAACCAAGAATAAACTAAACATTTCTTCTCATGCATAAACTTTTTATTATTCGACTATTCTTTACTTTACAATAAACTTTCTATTAGTTAAGCTCTGGCTTAAGAACAGATGAAGTACAGAGTTAGTTACAAGCTAGCCAGTAACCTCTTAACCTTAAGTGGACTTTACATTTTCGCTTAAGAACGTACAGACAGCTGGTGCATCCCTATCCAGGATCCAAGTCTGTGAATGGACAGTGATTGCACTGAATGCCAACTGTTGGTTGGTGTATGTGCGTACAGTACGTGCACACAATATTCAAACATCCCTGAAATGTCAAGAGCAAAAGTTTTCCTGCTAAAAAGAGGTGTAAGTGGTGTAACTGGTAGAAGCTAGTCAGAACTGGTTCCAGCTGGCATAGGAGGACTATCGGCTAGGCTAACAGATGTTAGTTGTAATTAAATTATTGTAAACTACAGCCTGAAGAAGTTTAACAGCTTGACCAACATAAACCACCAAACACCGAAAAAGATCTTGGTATCGTTTTCTCCCCCTCACATCGTTCTGAACCTGCAAGACCTGCTTCTGCTGAACACAAAGGATGAATTTCTGAAGAATACCCTGGCCATTCACATGCAAATATTAACTGGGGCTATGAAAACTCCAAAGTTATATATATATTATATATATATTATCGTCCTCCTCATTGGGGTCTTGACCTGACTCCAGCTCATTTCGACTCCTTGAAAGAGCATCATAAAATCAGTAATATATAAAACTATATCCCAATAATAAAGTCATACTGTAGCTTTGTCTGCTCACAGACTATAATTTGAAGTCATTACTGACTGAAAGCGGCCAGCTTTGCCTGGTGCGTTCATGAGGGTATTATGAGAGAAGCAGAGATTTAGTAAACACATCACTCTTTTGTGAGCTTTTCAATAAATTGAGGTTTGATCCAATTCACTAAATCAGTCTGAATGTTGCTTTCAGACAGATCTGATTCTTGAGTTCAGTGAGTAAAAAACTGAACACGGTTTTCAGCCTCTTCTTTGTGGCTTTAGAAGACATGAAATTACACTTTATAGTCTGATTTGAATCTTGAAATCCTCTGTCCTCATGCATTATGTGTTTATACTATGACGTTGTTGAATGCTTGAATCTAGATATACCGCAGTCTTGCCACCATGGTCAGAAAATAAATGTGGAACTTTTAAAATAAATATTTAGGTCTTTAAATGTGGGAAAAACAACTGATTTGAATTTATTTAATTAAAGAGTCACATACACTGACACTACAGCGCAGCTGATGAAGGTCCATTTGAAGTGTTTGGAAGTCATAGATCCATCTGATCTGAAGCCCTGACTGTCATCACAACACACAGTGTTTGATTGACACATGTCAATAAAACAGCACAGATACAACGGCAGTGCCACACACAAGATCTGACAGCACAGAGGTGTGAAGGAGTTTAATGAGTGAATGTGCTGAGCCTGAGGGGAAAAGAGAGACTGGAGGTCACCGCAGTTCTCTGACAGCCGTTTAAGTGCAGATTTCAGACGAGAACTGTCATTAATTAGTAATGAAGAGATAAAGAACCCATTTCTCCACAGAGGGTGATGTCTGCTTTCATTATTAGCACTGAAAATGTGGAGAGGTGTCAGGGGCATTAGACTAGAACAACAGTCTTTAGCTTTACCCAAACACACACATAGTGAAGTCTCAGATTCACACAAAGCAGACGGATGCATTCTGCACAAAAAAATGGCTGAAATCACCTGATCTAATCTGATAGAACTGGCGTCTGAGCAGTTTCTGGAAGTCAAGGTGAACAGGCTTTTAACAGCCTGTCAGGAAACAATGTTCCCAAGCCGCTTCTGGAGAAGGGCTCGCAGCTAGCTTTGTCCTAGTATACAAGGTGAATCGGTCTAATTTAAAACACACGTTCCATCTCATATTACTCATATTATCAGCAAGTAAAAGCCATTACGCATCATCCTTACACATTTAAATCATTACCATATTAACAAAAGTTCTTCTGATAATACGCTGTCCTTGTTATAGTGTAATTCTACATTTAACTACCGAGTAGTTCAACTACTGTACATGCATTTCTATACGGTTAAGGTTAGGATGAGAGATTGATTAAGGGTTATGTAGCAGTTATGCATTATTTATAATTATTTATATAGCAAGAACATATAATGTTTGTAAAAAAGACACCCTAAAATAAGCGTCACCTTTTTTATTAATATTTTTCAAGGTTAAAAATGAAATGATAAAGACTAATTACTACTTTTATGTATTTTTATGTGCAGTATATACATATGTGTTGTGTGTAACACAACCATTTCATACACGTTACAATATGGTTTCCTTTGTTAACATTAGTATAGCAATAAAAAAAAAAATATTACTAGGGGTGTGAAGAGACACTTATCCCACGAGACAAGATTTTTAGACTTCAATACATCCTCAATGATAAAATATATTTGTAAAAAAAGTATTTTATTCAAACAAAACATTCCAAAAATGTAAAATAATCAACTTTTTGAAATTAAACTATTTTAATGAATTGCATGCCGTAATAAACAACACTGCAAAATATTTTGCCACAAACTGAAAGACAAGTAATTACACAAAACAGTATAAATAAGGGTAAGCGATTTTTTTAAAAACCTTTAGAAAACGCGACGAATACCAAAACAAACTTGTCTACAGCAAAGTCAAAACATACTTCTGTTTGGTAGTGATGTGGTTGCACAGTCTAATGCTGCCAATGATACACTGTACAACAGCGTATGAGTAAAAAGAGTGCCACTCAAGTAAGTGACATTGCGCATGTGTCGAGCTCGTCCGTCTGCACTCATCCGTGATCGAGTATAATTTGAGATGGAATGGAACGCAGAAAGTGAAGTACACCCCGGCCCTAAGTCTGTCTACACTGGACATGATAAAGTGACCATTGAAAACCATTTGAAATACGTGTCAGCACGTCATACATAGAACGCGGCAGCAGTTTTCTGCAGGAGATTGTAACGCTGCATCATACCACTTTTGCAAGGATCTCGCCAAGTTCTCGCGAGACGAGATCTCACCACACCCCTAATGATTACTAATCCATTGATGCATTGATTATTAAATACTGTAGAAGTATTGTTCTTAGTTCCTGTTAACGGCACAGGTCCTCACTATAATACCATTTACTGCTTACTACTTTTTTCTGCATGTATCTGCATGCTTTGGTTTGTGATTTTCAATCTAAATTCACTGTGCTTGTTCAGTCACTTCCTTTCTGTTTAGTGTTGCATATACAATACTGGCTATTACAACATAGTTGAGCAGAGATTAGATTTGTGCAACTGCAAACGAGGAGCAATGCAATGTGGCAAAAACCAACAGAAGTATCTCAAATCTGTCTGCTTACAGTCGATATATAAAGAGCAATTTGTCACTTTGTGCCTACAGCAGCTTGTGCTGTTGCTTGCTTTACAGCCGTTAATGGTGAGGGGCTACATGCTGGTGTTGCTAAAGTAAGAACTGGTAATGGGTTGTTCATGTAAAACAGGAAATCCTGCTGGAGTTTTAGTTCACACAGTTTGGCTTTGGTTTGTTTGGTAATTGAAGAGGCAGGAGAGAGAGGCTGTGAAGCAATCATTGACTGACTATTTAACAATAGCACTGACAGAAGCATCAGCCCCTGTGTAAGGACCTGTGAATCTATCTATCTACACAAATCCACTGAGCAGGGAATCCAGCAAGCTACCAAACACAACATAAACATTCTCAGTTTTGACTTGTAGCATATATTCTCTTATTGCTTCTCAAATCATGTGTCTTACAATATAGGTCTGAACAGAGGATTTTTTTCACATTTACACAATAATTATTTAACAATAATTTAATAATTAAATAATTGATTTTATTGTGCATTTAAAAACATACCATCACCCATATCACACAAACAAATGGATCATTTTAACTTTTAACTGACTTCATAAAGAAAACGTGCAATAATAATGCAATTTAGAGATTGTGTTGTTACTGTGGTCTCACATGCAGGATCCTGACTCGCTGGTTATTAAAAGATAGTTATGTTTAGATATGTAATAAAATTAAATTATCTAAAACATGGTCATTTAAAAAAGCTATAATTATGTGCTTTATTAGCACTATTAACAGCCAATAATACTGAGAAAATGTCTTCAAAATAAATGTTACCATAACTGCACGTTAAACTCCAAGGAAGCAGCAAATTCATAAACACTTGCAGGAAAATGTTCAAATACTTGGTAAAACATCACGGACAAGTTTGCCACTTTTAAGTCATTCTTACCTTCACACCAAGCATGATAACTATAAAAGATAACGATAACTATATTTGCGTCTACACTAGGGATGCAAACATCCCTAGTCCACACCAGCGAACAATATCTTCTGTTCATTATAAGCTCAAGCGTGCCTGCCACTTTAAATTCTGAAGCCCGTGATAGCAGGACTGGTTTTGATTGGTTGTCGATGTTTCTATCATTCATCAGCTGGAAAAAATCATTCTGAATAGGATTCCAACGATATTGTTTCTCTGTGCCTTTATTGTTACAGTTGCAGCTTTAATATCGAGGACAATATGAAGAACTATATTTTTATCGCTATCATGCTACGGTGCTTAAGACTATTCATAACATGTTCTGAAAACCAATCAAAAGCTAGAAAGAAAACCCAAATACTTAAATTTGCAAGAAACAAAAGTGTATGTGTATTATCAGGTGTAAGATTAAGTGCTCACCCAGTAAGACATACAGCTGTTCCTTGAAACTGTAACACAGGCCTCAGGCTATCCTGATTCTGAGTACATCCCATGTTACATTTACAGGATAAAGTGCATCTCTGATCACCTTCACACTTCTCAGTAGGACTGAGTCAGTCGGCTGTCAACGATTTCATTGCTGCCTTCACCAGTCAGTCAGACCCTCACAGAGATAAACAGACCCTCACAGAGATCAAATAACACTGCCGACAGTCGAACAATCTGGCTAAAACAAAGCACTTCAGTGACTCACAGTGGACACATGCACACACACTCAGCAGTGTGTGTGTACTCTAATAATGCACCTGGAATAGTTAGTCAGCGTGAAGTGAAGCCCAAACTGTGATTAGATTAGTGCCGTGATCAGACGCATTACAATCATAACAGTAACACTCTCACTTCTTTACGTTTCTCAGAGCTAAAGAGCACCACCGCTGTTTCCAATCAATTCCTCTAATGTTGCAGACACACTGTATAAAATGATTTTTTGAAGTTGCAACTGAAGTGAAGACCACAATGGGCTTATTAATAGTTAGTAATGTAGTTAAGTTTAGGTATTAGGAATACATAATAAGGCATTAATATGTGCTTAATTCCTTCAAATAAATGGCTAATATTCTAGTAATATGCATGCTAATATACAACAACTCAGAGACCCCAAAATAAAGTGTTGGCAACACACTGATTAAAGATCTAATTTTAATTGATGATTAGTTGCCTCAAAAAGCTACTAATTGGCTGCTTATAGTATATGGTCTTGCAGAATAAACAATATAGGTATGCAAATAAGCAACTAGTTAATGGTGAGAATTGGTCCCTAACTCTAAAATGTTATCAAAACAACATAAAAATCATTAAATACTACTTTAATCTACCTGCTTCATAATTTAATGTGAAAACTGTTTTTGCAAAGTTGCAGAAGAAAAGATGATCAAATACTATTTCAATCTCATGTTTAATTCAGTGGTGTTTATTACTGACCTTTTCCCCCTGTGTTCAACACTAAAACTGTGTTTTTGCACTGCGCTGAATCACAGCAGAAGAAACCGTCAGTCCTCAGCTCTCAGTATGAATTGAATATAACGAGACAAAAGATTCACGGCGCAAAAGAACACGGACACAAATAAACAGACAACCGCACGGTAAGGAATCAGGGAACGGGGGGTGGGTTAGTTATTAGAGGAGAGCAGCTTGTGTGGGAATAAATGAATAGCACTGCATTGGCAGCGCTGTGGCTTGTGTGTTGAACACAGCACTCCGTGTGCAGCAGGGGATGTAGTGAAGAAAACCCCTCCCGTCCTCTCGGCACGCTCACACAGCGGCTGAAATATTCAACAGAGGGCTGGTCAACAGCACAGCACCCGGAGAATCAATGTCATTTAGGCAGACCGAGAAGGGGAGAGCGTGAGAGAGCCAAAGGAAGAAAGATGAAGCAGGGTTGAGGTCCTTTTAATACAGGACTTGCTGTTTTTCAGCATCCCGCGCCATGAGTGCTTGGTCTTGACGTTTAAACCAATAGGAAATAAAATTTCACCCTTTTTGTGAACGATTCATTGGTGCACCCTGACATCATCTTTTTACACAATGTAATAACCTGCTCTACAGCTAAAATGATTTTACCACTCAAAAACAACAGACTCTGTTCTCTTAATCTTAATATCTTAATATGTAATGGCCACTTACATAATGTAAAATAAAAGACACAGTTTAGTAACCCTGACCATTTGCCAGTATACAATTGTGCAGTTTTTTTGATGGACATTACATTTTTTTTAACTGAATAATTAAAATCAACATTATTGGGATAATGTTTTTTTTTTTTTTATATTTTAAAACTATATTTTCTATTCCTAAACCTACCCCTCACACAAAACTATCTGCATTTTTATATTTTTTTAAAATAAATAAATTAAATTAAATTAATAAAAATTATTACCTCCTGTAGACCAGCAAATAAATAAAGCTGTTGGAAATTTGTGGAAAACTGTGGAAATTTGATCTTCATAATGTAGGGAATGCACACACACAAACATGGAATTCTAGGATTTTTTTTTTTACATTTTCACAAACTGTAAATGTAACATTATTTCACTGTAAAAAGTCCTCATTAAATCTCACAGTAAGGAAGCCTAATGTTTTTACTGCAGTTTTTTACAAAGTACAACTTTATTTGATTACCATTTTTTTATACATAATCTGAAAGCTGAATAAATAAGCTTTCCATTGATGTCTGGTTTGTTAGGATAGGCTGAGATGCAACCATTTGAAAAAAACAGAATCTGAGGGTGAAAAAAAAAAAAAATCACCCTTAAAAGTTGTCCTAATGAAGTCAGTAGCAATGTCATTTTAATATATTTAAACTAGGACATTTACTAAATATATTTGATTGGACAGGACCTTGATTTTTGTAAAAAAATATTAAATCGATCAATTTGACATATGATATATATTTTTATATATTTCAATATTTAGTGATGATCAGGCAGAACAATAAAAACTATAATAAAGGATCAACTTCCAAATGAATTCAAATCATTTTGCCATCAAATGTGTGGTCTCCCAGTGTCCTAATCAAACAATCCTGTTCACATTGAATGTAAAAGAAGTTCTATACTCCTGCGTTTCTTTTGTCTGAACGCTTCAGTAGAGGCAGGAGAAGCTTGTCATACTAACTGATGACTGGAGTCAGATGAAAGGATTTCTGGGGGAACACGTCTGAGAGAGTGTGTGCACGGGAAATCTGCAGCGGTGCACACACACAGAGAGAGACTGCAGGAAACGCTGATTACTGCAGTGGTGGAATCCCTTGCCTGATAAAGAGGGCTACCCCTCACCTCGCCTCTCGCCGGCTTCCCCCTCCCTCCCTCCCTCCCTCGCTCTGAATCCTAGTGTTTCCCTGTTTGATATGCTATAACGCCCCCGCTACCCCCGCACTGCGTCGAAACAGCTCAGCAGAACGCATTTCACACCGCATGCGCGTGTACGTGCACGTGAGGATTTCCACACAGGATGTGACTAGTGCATCACACGAGCTGTGTTAATAAAACACCTTAACACGTCTACAGACACACACTCCCCTGTCTGCAATCAAAGCGCGCTGCAGCACTTTGTAGTATTACTGCAGACTCACGACCATCTGGGTGTTTCGCAACAATAGCCACACATATTTCACTGATTGGTGAGCTTTATGGACACGTCCATTAAGAGCATGAGACGGGATACAGCCCCCCAGACACCATTCTCTCAGCAGTGCATGCATGTGCACAAATCCACAAATATTTGGGTAACTGCACATTGATTTCTGCTCTAAAATTACGTTAATGATTTTACATCACTCTACAGTTGTCTTTTCAATTAATTAAAACCTTTAATACTTGGAGATGCACCAATATTATATGACCGAGCACGAGAAGGACTGTTGTTTTTTAATATTTCCTCCTTGTTTTTGGCCTGAAAATAAAGGTCGTGCATCATTGGCAACAGCAGGGTGATCAATAATGACTGAATTTTCATTTTTGGGGAATAGAATAGAACTTAGAGTCTTACATTTGTAATGTATTAATGGTGTTAATAGATTTCTGCTGCACAAATAGCACTTCAAAAAACCCGCAGCAGATTTACACAGGTGGAGCTCAGGAAGGTGGAGGGTTTCGGAGGAACTCTGAAAGTGCACTGCAAAATGCTCAAGTGAATGCTAACCAACATTTGTTTAAAACGTAAAGCAGTAAGCTCATTGGCTGCGTACGAAACATGAACCAATGAACCGTTGGCTGGCCACTGCTCCGGGTGTATGCGTGCGTGGTTGTTCACTTCTCTCTGCTGCAGAGCACAAATTCCTAGAATGGGTAGCCATACCTGGCCACATGTCACGTCCTTTCCTTTCCGTTCCTCCTTCAGCTTGTGCAAAATCATTTCATTCTGTGAGTATCATTAGTTACATTCAGAACCCATCTAGAGCCTCATGAAAGAAGTTACATTTATGAAAAGTAGTTATATGAATGCAAAATATTCACAATTGTGAGATATAATCATAATCCAGAGAAATTAAATGGATATTATGAGAAATAAAGTCAGTAATTTGAACTGTAATATTTAAAGTACTAGGCAGAAACAGGCTTGCATATTTAACAAGATCTGATATCTATATCAGTCAGATATATCTCTTTTAAACGTATCAATTAACCGCTAAAATCATGGATTTGCATAACTACAGTACAAAATGACCTGACTGCTCTTCACTGTTAAGCCATCTTTAATACTGAGAGCAATACAAACTTGCGGGATGCCTAAACAAGGGATGTTAGATGTTGTATCCAACACAAGTTTGTCTTATTATTATTTCCTAATGTGCTCTGTTGTTGTCTGACATTAAAACATTATAGCCAGATTCCCCAACTTCATCTCTTAACCAAATAAGACATTCATATGAAGTCAGGGCAGCTGAATCTTCCCGTTTGGATTCATTTGAGTCAATGTTTCACACCTGCTAGCAAACCAGTCAAATAATTAGAACGTGTGGGCATCATTGATGTTTTGCACATTCACTTGCAGCTGTGAGGTTTGTGGAAATGGAAGACTGGTCTGGTCACCATTAGCTAGAATCGAGTTTCCAAAGAGCTCTACTCTATTCACAAATCATTCAGTACAAGCTTCACAAATAGCATCTTCCTACCCAAACAGCACTTACAGTAACTGAGCTTGAATTCACACTCAATGTAGTAAAACTACACAAACTACCGCTCCAGCTTTTCACCCCGTGACCCTGTGATGACTGGGATCATTACTGCTGCATTAAAGGTAAAAGTCATTGCCAGGCTGCTTGCCAAATCTTGTTTTGGGTTTTCAGTGATTACTTGATAATCACAAACTGTAAGAATCGTGTGCGTTACGGACTTCAATTTGAGTAAAAATGGAATGTTGGCTTGGAAAGTAAGTGAAAATGATAATTGATTATATTTATTTTATTTAAACATCTTTAAAATTGGCAGAGTTGATTTCAGTTAAAAACAAAACTACTGGACTGTGTGAAAACAAGGTGAACTAATAACAGAAGTGTAGCATCCTGTTGTTACATTATAAGAAATAAACAGCTTGGGAAAAGGGACACGTTTTTAAAACAGATGTCACGCTACTGAGAGATGCCAAGCTGTAGACTTTCTGCTTCTGTTAGTTACTTCCCAACATTGGCAAGCACAACAAAACCTGTTGTTTTTCCTCTATGTGTACAGATCAAAACCAGCACTCCAGGTTTGGTCCTTTACAGGACTGACAACTGAACCAAGAATGTACAGAACCAAACCACTTAAAGTCAGTGCTAGTTGCTATAGCTACAGTATTCCTGTCTTCTATCACACGTTTAGGATTGACTCCTCTATTTCATTCACACACAGAACAACAGTTTAGATGGAAATGCAATTGTCACTTCTAACATGTGTGCAGAAACATCATCAGAACATCAGAAACATGCATGAACTCCTGTAGGGATGCACAGATATTAAAGTTCTGGATAAAAGTATTTTTAGTATTTTGATGTCATTAATAAAATCTGTTTTTTTTTTTTACCTTTGTACCTACCTTACCTTTGTAAAAAGAATGAATACATTCAATAATTAATTTCTTTCTTTCTTGCCTTTTTTATTAATCTGTCTATGGCAATAGCAGTATATTTTGTGCATTTTGTGTTTTAAATAATAATTACTTTATGAATTGGGATTAAACTTTATAGAATGCAACATCAAAGCCAGAAGTATTTGGATTCAAATATTTGAATAGGATACATTCTTTAATGAATGTAAAAATGAGCGCGGAGCTGATGTAATGAATAGTCTGGCTGCATATGTAGACAGATGGTGTAGTCACCACCATAGGCTCCGGGAGTAACTTCAACACAACACAACACACAAACCTCACACATGACTCGCTGGAGAATCCTCTGTGACAGTTGTGCAAATATGAGCAAAAACCCTAGTCACTGACTCACTGGAGGATCCTGGGTCCAGCCCTCACTGCAGAGATGCGGCTGACTGTTGCTCTGTAGGAATGACGCTGATAGCTTATGTATCTGAATGCTGGCGTCTCCAGGGTCATGGCAGAGTCTGCCGGGCTGGAGGAGCAGCTGGGCTGGGAGGGAGGGAATTGGCCCTTTCTTGCTTTGCTTAAGTCAAAGTTTCCACTGTCTGTCTGCCCTCTCTCTGTGGCTCACGTCCTATAGAGTGATACAGCAAAAAGTTCTAACATTTTACATCAGATAAATAAATTGGTATTTATGTATAAGCTATTTTTTGTATGTAGTGTGTTTATGCATCAGCCTTTTATAAGAAAAAAAAAATTTACAAAAAAAATAATTAAATAATAATAAAAAAAAATGATATATATATATATATATATATAAAATAATCGATAGGCATGCAAAAACAATTCAAATACATATAACAGTTAAACACTAAATTAAATTACAGTAAATCAAACACTAAAAAAATAAATGTGCGACATGATGGTTTGTGCAGAGAGTGCTATAAAGCGCGTTCTGCAGGACAGAGGCACGGGCCAGGACTTGGATTTCATAGCCTTCGCATTAATTGTTTTCTCTGATAAAGGTAGAAGTAATACGTCCTTCAGAACTGCAATGTGTCTGCTTTTATTTGTGTGCACTGACAGTAAACATGGTGTTATAAAAGAAAGAAGACAAGCGCGTTCTGCCTTCCTGTCTTAAACAGGACCGCTTCACAAAAATGAACTGAAACTCAGCGAAAGACATAATAAATATATCTATAAAAAGCTTTAAATTACCACTCACCAGACATCAAAAACTCATTCATTAAATGAAAAAATCGGTAAAAATGACTTCTCTTTAAAGGTGCATCGATGAGGAAATGGAGAACACGGACTCAGAAAACACTTGATTGAATAATCATTTAAATGTCTTCCTATTATTTCCCCCCGACACATTACTTTTGCTGGGGCTTTGCGGCAGGATTATTGCATGCATCTGAACACAGAACTCTGCAGCGGGACAATAAACACAGTGGAGCACGGTCTCGTGTTGTGTTCACCGGCGCCGCATGGCAATCTTTTAATTACTAATTGATGGATGTCTAAAATATAAAAATAAGGAAAAGCCTAAAACAGGCCCAAAGCCTGGCCCGTGTCTGAACTATGATGTCAAAATTGGCCCGAAGCCCGGCCTGAGGGGCGTAAACAAGTCAGGGCCCGTTGGGCCTGGGCCTAAATGCAGGGCTCTAAGGCAAGTAATGGTTATCAAAGAAGTAAAAATAATAAATAAAAAAAATACAAATAATATATATGTATTTTATGTACAACAATACACAGTAAAAAGCCATATTTATATGTTTTTTTTAAACAAGAGCTTTATGTCAGTAAGGAACCTCTAAGAATCAGAGTTTAACTGATCTTTTAAAACTGACAGTTTCAACTAGCATTCAAGTTTAGAAAGTCATAAATCATGACATCAGATGAGTTCAAGTCATTTTGGTAAGAGCGGGATGAAAACAGACTAAAATTCAGTCATTCAGATTTTTTTTTTTAGTAAATTTACTGCTACAAAACATTGAATAAAAATGTGCAGGTATATTTTCTCTTTTATTGTTTATTTGATTTATGAAGGTGCCATAATTTAAATCACTATATCCTAGCATAACTGTACAGTACTATTGTTGTGAATGTTCCTTTACTGTAAATAAATACATAAAAACTGATTTTTGTTATTGAATAAAATTACATTCATTGAGGGGGGGGCTTCTCAATTCTCAAAAGTATGCAATTCAATTTTATTAGTTGTGTGTCCCCTGCTATCTATTACAATCAAGTGAAGTAACATTACCTAACTGAGAAGGGGATGTCAACCACGTTTTCAGGCAAACATGAAACAACAGACGAATTCGGTATTGTGTTCGATTCTCCAGAATTGCTTGTGGGTGTTAAAAAGTGGAGAGATATGCTTCAATCAGATGTTTACTGCGAGCTTCTCATCGACTTGTTGAATTGACAGTGAAAATGGCGATTGTCGCCGAAAGCGACAAGTTTGCAGGTATGGCAATTACAGCTTTGTGATGGAGTTCATCTGAATTTACTCCAGTTCAAACCTAACTTCAATGCACTTCATAGAGATAAATTGAATAGGTAGTGCAATTTTTCTGAAAGTTAAATTAGAGACGCGAATAAAACATCTTAAACAATCACCTTAAAGCTCAAACTCATATTTTATAGTCATCAGATAAAGACTCATTGTGCTATTAGTCTAATGACAGACTTTAAAAATCCTATTAGCCAATAAGAATATAATTAAAATTATTTAGATATTGTTTCTTAATTTTATAATGACGTCCAAAATTAGGGTGAATACAACATGAATATTTAATATATCACCCAGGAGAAGAGTCAGTCAGACATGATGTACAATGAGTGTTTGTGGAGTTTTCCTGTACAAGAGTCTGTAGTCATTTAAAGTTCATGTCACTGGGGTAATGGTGTCTAAGAATGGCTTAGATTAAATAAAACAACATGCAAGCACTTCACTTTACACTCGCACTCAAAAGCAGAACACATTTAAATGCCACATTAAAGCTGTTGTAAAATACCCCTCAGTGGCTAGAATCATTACTTTAAACTCTGCAGCCATCCTGACAACTTAGCAAGCGTCTTGCTAGACAGTGAATGTCTAACATTTAAGAACACCATACATATTTCCAATAATTGTGATACATTCTGAACGCAGGCATACATGCGTTACTAGATTCTCATGCATAATGAAAAACAAAACAAAGAAAAACAAAATGGCAGAACATGAATTAAATGAATTGGAAGAATGTTGGGAATCAGAACACAGAAATAAGTTGTACAGGTTTGGAACCACCGATGGGTGAGTAATTGATTTTGGGTGATCCATCCCTTTAATTAAGAACAAATTAGACTTCACAAGCTGCTGCTGTGTTTGTGAAAGTTGTCATTCGTTATTTGAAAATTGAATCCTAAAAGCCTTTAGGGTAATAATTCATCCTTATCACAACAATTGCAAATGTATTACTTATAGACAACACAATCTGTATGGTTTCCCATTACCATAATCACATAGAAACTAAACATAAGATCCTTGGAGAGCTGGAAACAATTAAAAACAAATGATTCGCTGAAGAGAGTCAGTGAACATACTAAGCCACATGGGTAGGGCTGTGCAATTAATCGCAATCGCAAAAAAAAAATTTTCCGCAATTTAAGCACATGCAATTTCTAAATCGCATAAGGCTGCAATTTTATCCATTCATTTAGAAATTACCAACGTAATTAGATGTGTGCACAGTGAAATGTGAAATGTTTTGTTATGCACTTCTTATGCCTTGAATACATTTAGAATGTATGTATGAAGCTTTTTTGAAAAAGCAAAAACAGTTGCCAAAATCGCAAATAAAATCGCAATATTAGTAAAAAAAGTAAAAAAAATAAAAAAAATCGCAATATGATTATTTTGTCCATATTGCACAACCCTACACATGGGTTTACAGAAATATCACCCAAGAGCAATCAGTGATAGGTCCTTATGACAAATATAGTTTTTTTTGCAAACTCAATGAAAGCAGGATCAAAGATTAAATGTCACGACCCATTCATTTCCCCAAGAGACAAGAGACTGAATCAATACTCATCCAACCTTTCAGCTTCACACGTTCACTGCAGAGATACTGTACGGCTCAACGGGTTTGCTCTGCATTGACAGGATTCATAGTTATCTATATATCTCTATATATATATATAAAGAATACAGACAAAAAATTACTCTGCACTGTAACATCGCTAAAATGTGGTGCCATTAAAATCAAATCTTATCTCTTCAATTCACAGTTGCAGCCCATTTCTGTTAATGATGCCGTTCCTCTCCGGCACACACGCCTCCTGGGAGATCAAATAAAGATTTGAGCCTTAACCTAAAAGAAAGGCTCAATTCAAACATCTGTTATGTCTACTTTAAGATAATTCAGACACTAAAAGTTTGCTCATGGAAATAATTAGCATATACCTATGAAATCAGATCCTGAAAACATAGCAAGCGTCACTTAAAGGGAGAGTGCACCCAAAAATGACAATCCATCATTAATTACACCCTTTCCTCAGCTCTCTGACCGGCCCATAGACAGCGAGGGTCCTCACATGATCAAGGTTCAGAAACAAGTAACAAGAAGGTTGTTAAAATAATCCATGTGACACCAGTGCTTCAACCATCATTTTACGATTACTTTTTGTACGCAAAGAAAACAAAATTACCAACTTTATTAAACACACTGTCTCCTCCGTGTCACCCTTTAGTGCCATTTTGAAGAGTATCACATACATAAAATAACCAACACGTGTACGTGGATGCGTTTAATCAAAACATTAACATTATAGGGTGATGTGGAGGAGATAAAAGATGTGTTTGGACCAAGGTTATTATAGTGAACCAAAACGAACATAAAACTAAAACTAGAATTTAAAAAGCATTTTCGTTAACTGAAATAAAAATAAAAACGAGAGTTTAAAAAAAAAAACTAAAACTAACTTAAACTAATATTATAGCAAAAACTTCCTTCGTTCTCGCCTTTGTAATAAGGTTTTTTGGGTTTAAATTAAAATCTATTTACTTCTCGCTGCCAGTTTTAAGGCAGGTGCTTGACCCGAAAGGCACCACGCAGTCTGCGACGCTCCCGGGAAACAGAAGTCAGAAGAAAGCTGAAGAGTCCTATTTGGGATTTCTTTGATTATGAGTCCTAGGGCTGGACGATATATATCGAACAATATATTATGCGCATCTCATCAGTAAAGCCGGTTCTTTGATTAAAATAGATAGAAAAGAGAGCTAGTTTATAGGGCCTAATAATGGGGTGAATTTCAGTCACTATTATATATTCATTCAACAGAAATGATTAAATATATCAGTGAAAACGGTTATATCATAGTTTTTATTATACAATACTTTTTCTGGTGATTTTGATTTATGCACCGGACAAATATCCTAATTTACAAAAAAGAAATAAATAAAACGAAAACAAACACTGTAACTAATAAAAACTAAAGTAAAACTAAGCCATTTCTAAATATAAAAACTAGCAAATCTGCCTCTAAAAACGTCTAAAAAGTGAATTTTAAATAAAAACTAAAACTAATGAAAAATCCAAAACAATTATAACCTTGGTTTGGACAGGGTTCAAGTTACACTAATTCACTTGACCTCCTCAGAAAGTCTGTTTCATCAACACTAGGCTCAACAGTGATAACGTTCCACTTTATTAGCTTCTTTTCTACATCGACTGTAGGTAATGATGCTAGTTTTCAGCAAACTTCACCCACCTAATGTCCAGCACAACATGATATCAGATTTCAATTTCAACATCAGCAAGGCCAGTTACGTCTACTGTTTGTGTGTGTCATCGACCCACAGGCTCTGATGGGTTTTCAGATCTCATGGGGCCAAAAACATAACCCTACAGTTTTCCACAGGGAGAAAGGAAATCCCCAGGTAACGTTAGTATATCATAGACATAGCCTTCGTCACCACAAACAAAATCTATGTACCCTTCAGGGAGTGTTTTAGCATCTCTACGAATGATGCAATCAAGCCTTCAGACACCAGGGTGTGATTACACTCCTCACATTAAACAAGGATCAAGTATTTTAACATGAAAAAACACATCAGTGACTCTCATTGGGGAAAATATGATGCTCCGTGACAAATGATTCTTATTATATCCACTACACTTATCAGCCTGTTGTGAAATCACTGCAGAAATAGTCAAATTAATAAAAAAATATACATGAACTGGTCACATGTGCATCTTCGAGTGTAAACGCATCTTTTTACTACAGATGCACCGAACTATCACACACAGTACTCTACGCAAGAGATGCCTTCATGTACACTTTAATCAGGAAACTAAATGTCCCGCTGTTTACTGGACTGATAAGAGTGATAAACTGGAATATAATATGTGATTCTGTCCCAAATAATTAAACAAACTGAGCCCAGGCAAGAAAAGCTTACAGGCAATCAGAAACGAGCCCCTGAAAAAGGAGATCCTGGCTCTAGGCTCAGGGAGGTCTGGCAGCTGGGATACACACTAAACACACACTCTGTTGTCATAACATTATAAAACCCTATGTGCACACGGTCTAGAGATGACACCACTGAATACTTTGTTGCGGTTATGTTGCATCATGAGCTGATCCCTGAGGAACTGCACTACAATCCTTTTCTGATTTCAGCTACTGTAGCGAGACAATATCGTATTATAGTACAATATATATAACAAAGAGCCTATCTGCATTAAAAAGAGAAACAACACCAGGTGTTCTGCCTGGCAACAGCGTGCATGCAGTATGTAAAACTTTGCCAAAGTTTAATAAAATTAATATTAAATACATTTTTGTAACACTTTTTTAGCACAGGGGCCAATTCTTACTATAGACTGCTTCTTTATTAGTTTGCCTATTACTAACATTATCAGCTATGATTTGTTAATACCAAGAACTGGACCTATAAAATTATTATTATTTCTTTTTCAAAGAACCTTTTGTACATTGGTAAAATTATTTCATGCAGAATTTTGCAGAATATCAGTTTTTGGTCCATTTCGAGCTGGATATGACCAAAATCTATGGCCTGCAGGTTTGAGACGGATGGTAAAAATCATTAATCGCACCTACTACATTTCAGTCAGTGAGTGAGACCAGGAGTGTAAGATTGATTTATGAGTCATTGACTGGTTTATTAACAAGCACAGGTTTGTGAGAGTCATTTGCTCTGAAACTGGCTGTGCTTCATTCACTGAAAAAGAAAAGTCGAAATCAACACTTCGATCCCTTGATGCCCAATACAGTGACAGACAGGATGTGATGCGTCTCTTTACACACTCCCACATTCTAAACGCCCTCGTATCACACGTTATTTAAGTGTCTCTGAGGAATTCAGGTCACCTTTAAAAAACACTTTCTCCATGTGACAGGTCTCAGACTAATCTAATTGAAGCAGATGCAGAAAATACCGCTAGGAATTGGATTGCCTGTGTTCTCATTTCGCTCTGCTGTAGTAACTTGATTTTCTCAGTTCTACAGACTGCCATACTTTAAAACAGGAAGGGTTACAGGATTTTGCTGAGAGGGCAAAAAAGACTATGTCTCTGCCAACATAAAAGTGATTTTAAAATGGAGGTTCACCCTAAAGTGTAGCTGCTTGACTTCTGGGTGTCCAATAACAGCTTACAACTCCATAACAAGAATATGAGACACTCGCAATACAAAACAACAGTGTATTCTGTCCATAAGCTGTCAATCCAGATCAATATATTGAACTGTTATGCAAAGAAGCTCCTAAAAGGGCATGGTGGGGCTCAAAATTAATTAATAATAAAAATGTCTCTTTATTTCATTGTAAAGTCACACAAAAAAAAAAAAGAAGACATTTTTGAGTGGGAGGGGAAAAAGTAATATTAAGAGAAAATAAGCATCACAGAAGTTAGAATTTTCAACTAAAAGTTTCCTATCTGATTAACTTTTCTTGCTTGAATTAAATATTTCTTAACTGGCATGGTTATGTATAAAATAAGAAATGTGTTAAACAACCATCTCAGGTTGTTATTTTAGCCACAAAGTTGACAATGGTTCTGAATCCATAAAGCAGCAGAAGAAACTCAGCTTTAGTTAGTGCGCAGTTCGCCGAAGGTCAGAATAAATGAGAAGCATTGAAGAAAAGCAATATACCGCAATTCCTATCTGAACGGGATTACATTCCTTAGAGGACACCAAATTTACCTCCGATAATTTGATCCTGAGAGTTCTTTGAGGATGACACAGATATATGTAAGGGTTAAAATCAAAGACATCTGTGAATAGGTCTGACTATAAATTAGTACCAGTAGTATACAGAGGCATCTGATGGACGCAGGTTAAAGGAGCATTAGGTAAGAAATGTATTGTAATAATCATAAAATGTCTCTGTTATGTTCAACAGGCATTAAGAAAA
>JAUCMT010000024.1:20149863-20167944 GCA_032357475.1 Enteromius thamalakanensis | reverse complement strand
TGAAGGAATGATCTCTTTTCTCTTATCAGGTGTTCTCCAAACTCTTCAGGTGTTACAGGAGAACACTCAGAGCTGTTATCTTGGGAAAAGGACGTAGCAATAACTGGGTGCCAGTAATTGGTACAGATTAATTGTACATACAGGAGTTAACACTGAAAGTGGATCAAACCAAAAATATGATTTACTTTTGATAAACTTTTTTGATCCACTGTGTTATCTACTATGTGTGTGTGTGTGTGTGTGTGTGTGTGAGTGTAATATCAAATATAGGAAAAAAAATATGTAAATACATTCACATGTAAATACATATATATACTCTATGTGTGTTTTAATATATACATAATAAACACTGTACAAACACATATTATGTAAAGAAAAACTTATTTTGAATGTGAATAATTGTGATTAATTGTTTGATAGCACTAACACACACACACAAACATATATATACATTATTATATATCTAGCATGTGTTTGTATTTATACATATTTGTTTATACTGTGTATATTTATTAAGTAAATAATTTTTTTGTTAGGATGCGATTAATCATGATTAATCATTTGACAGCACAAATATGGTAAAGGCATTACAAATAATTCTGATATTTCTTACTATAAGAGGAATGTGTTAATTCAGACGTGCTCTCGGTGTAGAGATTAATTCTATTCAGCAGTGGCTCATTCTTGAAGCAAAGTTTTGAATGATGATCAGATGATTGACTGGTTTTGGATCGCTGCATTTAATAACTGGAAGCACGTGCACTCTGTGTGTGTGTGATAAGGTTTTTAGCACCTCAATTGTCCCCACAAAGATAGGAATACCAGTAAATTTTGACCTTGTGGGGACATTTGTTAGGTCTCCATCAGGAAACAACCTTATAAAACACACAGAATGAAGTTATTTGAAATTGTAAAAATGCAGCAAGTTTCCTGTAAGGAGTAGGTTTAGGTGTAGTGTTGGTGTGGGGCAATAGCATATACGGTCTGTACAGTAGAACAAGCATTAGGCCTATGGAGAGTCCCCACAAGGATAGCAAACCAGTATACACACACACACACACACTTAAACAGAAATACAACCATAATCCATTTTTTTTTATTCACAACTTCAAAAAACGTTTAAAGTTGGAATAGGCAAGGTTAAACTGCTTCAACATACCTTGCTCTATTCAGGAAGTTAGTTCTTTTTATTGTGTTTTATGTTTGCTGCCATAGCAGTGGAAATACAGTTTCATACAGACTTGCTAGAGTCACTTACAGATCAATATACTGCAATCACCAGTTTAAACACCAATAACAAATGTTATTAACAAATGTTAAAAAACAAAAGCTATTATGAATTGGAAAGGAGTTTCTTTTCCATATGGCTGGAAACTAAAGCTGCGTGCTTCTTAAAATATCTCTAAGGTATGCAAAGGGAGCTGGGTCATCCCCTGAACCACCTTTCAAACTCTCCACATGTGCTCAATTTACTCACACTCAAACCACTGTCCGGATTCAAAAGATATGCTACTGTAGTGGACCACAGTGATCAACATTACCTTGTTCTCCAGCAGTCTCTGTACTTGGCCACATTCAGAAAGGAGACATTTTATTGAAGAGATTCAAAAGCAATCCAACAGGAGTTAAGTGCATATCTCAGGGGCCTGGATTCTGGGTAATATCTGACACCACGATTGGCATTTCAGCTAGTGATCCAAGAGGATGTTGTTTCACCATGGCACTCATGTCCAGCTAAGGTTCAAAGTCTTTTAGACACTCAAAGCCTTGTTATTTCTACTGAAGTGCATAGTCCTTAGGGAAAACAGAGTTCTGCAGCAATTCGTTAAACACCTCACAGCTGTGCTTTGGATGTTTGTGATGAACGGTGCTTTGAGACTTGGTGCTCAGCTAGCATGTGATGAACAGATGAAGGCAGCATGGCCTTGCTGTCAGACACCCGTCACTGCAGTGTCTCAGCCAGACAGGTTTGTGCCAAGCACCTTGAGAGGCCACGCACGCTTGGTTTGGGCAACACTATAAATACCAACAGAGCCACAAACAATACTGCCCAGAGAGAAATAAATAGAGACACACCAGATGTGACATGATCAAACTGGGACTGCTTAATCTGCTGGTGTGATTGTCTGCCAATCGAAGGGGTGTGGTACAGATTTATTCGTATGAGGCTGTAATCTAAACTAGTTGAATTTTAGACTTTGAATTCCAAGTCATCTATATCTATGGCAAGAAAACCGTAAAAATAATATGAGGTGCCATCATCAATCAGAGAGTATTCCAGCATAGTACTGTTTGATTACCAGATTTACATATCACAGAAATTTAATTTCCAAAGCGCCGTGATACGTACAAGAAACTATGTGAAAGAATGTTGCCAAATTTATGTTCATCATTCAAGTTTCAGATAAAACTAAGTACACTTTTAGCACCACACCTCGGACACTTCGCTATGAAAGTGTCGCAAAAGGTAAGAGCAGCAATGCAATATTGTTTCGGCAGAAGAGCTGCTGCAGTGGCCTTTTTCCAATGACCCAGAGTTGACAGATAGACTGTATAATATTCAAAATTATCACTATTTCCAACCATGCTATCCATAGATGTTTACCTATGGTACTACTGCCCACTAGTTTCATTCAAAGAATATTACTGCACAACCATTAAGCAAAGTTTATAAACAGCTATATCCTGGAAATACCACAGTGCTTTGTCAGAAGGGAACTCCTTTCCTTCCTCCTCACATTTTCTCACTTTCACTTGGATGTCATGAAGGCTGAACAAATCAAAATCTATGATGGTGTCTCAAAGCCTGCCCGTATGTTTGCTTTCCAGCTGACGAGCTTTCAAAGGTGCTGGAGCACCATTGAGCAATGCGCACTGGAGTTTGCTCAAAGGAAAACCCACAGGCTTGCCGCTGGAAACGGGAAACACCCGCAGAAAGGAAGGGAGGGGCGTGCGAGCAAAGAGGAGGAGTGACATAATTAAACGAAGAACTGAAGCAAATATGCATGCCTGTGAGGGAGCGTATGCTTCATTTTACCCAACAATGACAGTACTTCATACGAGCAGGGGGCGTTACGCATTCTTGCGTTAGGTCTGCGCTGTTTTTTATTTGTTGTACTGAGTACGCATGCGTCGGACGTTGCGTTGCGTTTTTAAGACGGCGCGTCAAGTTAAGAACAGTTAAACTTTATAACGCGTCTTCCAAACGTTTGAACGCAACATCCTGTGTGAACGCAAGAGTCCTGCCGCACTGTCACTCTCTCTCTCTCTCAATCCACATACACACAATCGGACACTGCAGTGAATCAAACACACTCTCTCACACACACTCCGTACAGTTCGGGCAAACCTTGAAAGAACACGCTTTGCATGCTTGAAATTACTGAAGCGGTCCAATGCCACGTAATCAATCACGGATGTGCCTCGGAGTCAGCGTTAAAGTTGAGACCACTGTTGCTTTCAAGGTTATCCTGGAAGGGAATGCACGGAGCCCATGCGCCACGAGCGCATCCGATTGCACGCGTCCGATTCTATGGCATGCATGCAAAGTTCAAATGTAATGTGCATACACAAGTCAAGCCGTGACACGGACTGTACATGTGTAAACGCCTCCGGTAAACGGGACGTCTTGTACAGCTCGAGTGAAAGTGCACTGGTTAATGATGCAGCACTGCTGATCATCACTGTGCAATGCACGGAAACACTCAATGCGGAAAGAAACGTCCCAAAACACTTCCTTGGCGGGTTGTTATTATCTAACCCTCACCAGAGAGAGGAACCCAGCCCCCTTATCTCTCCCTTCACAACCCTCCCCTTGTCCAGCAGCAGCAACAGCGGTAGCGGCACCCATGCTCGGTTGGTTTTCATTCCGGGGACTCACCGTTCTTGTGCTCTGATGATGTCGCTGTGAAGAGACACCGAATGCGGGAAAAGCAGAAGAGGCTACGGCTCCGCTGCTCCGGGACAGGAGGAGGACCGATCTACACACTTTCGCAGCCATCTCTGGAGTGAAACCCGGCCGAGAGAACGCGAGTGCTGCGGGCGAACCGACTGAGTCTGTTGGAGGAAAGGGAGGGGAAATAGGAAGGGCTGCTGGGCTGGGCTAATATTTCATACACACACACGCAACACTACACACAAACGCGCACAGATACGTATATAGCCTACCCAAATGTTTCACGAGCAGGTTACTGTAGTTCTGCGTCCGAAGTATTTCTAACGAGGGAAACTCTGACACAGTTAGACGGTTATATATCATAACACACTCTGAAATGTCAGTATAAGGAAGTAGTAGACTGAAATACCACGGTCTCTAGGACAACATGAAAGGAGCGAGTTGGTTGGCTAAGCAGTTACCTGCTGGCGCCGCTTGGAACTCTTTTCGTCCTATGAGAAGACGCGCAATTCTGTAGTTTTGACAACTTGAAGAGAACGTCGACCAATCAGAGAGCGCGGGACGCTCGTGCTCCCATGTTCTTTCTCTATGAAGGAAAAAATAGCATAATTTGCTTAACTTTGATGATGTATCATTCAAAGCCTTTGATATTCCACAGTCCTGGTGTTCCATTTCGCTAAAAAATATCAATAAGTAAAGATGGCATCGGTAGTCAGTTTGTATGTAAATGTATATTTCTGACTAACTTTTTGCACTTTTGATGTTATTTCTAGCAAGAAGTCAGTATTATAGTGGGCTAATTAAATATCCCTTCAGTTATAACCAGAACTCATTCTATTTTGTAGTAGATCTGTCTCATTCAAAATCATGCAAAAACGCTGCTTGCAAAGTCATTGTCTGATAGGAAAGCAAGTCAGCTGTCTGGGCTTTCGGACGCAGCCATTATTTTTATGACTGCATTAACAAGACTTGGATAGCAATGTGTTGGATTGCACAATTGAAAAAAATTCAGATCAATTAGAAAAATATTCAGGTAACTTTTGCAGGGTACCTCCCAAAAAGAAAATTTGACATTTTGATTGCTAAATTCAATAAAAAAAAATATTCCACATTCAATAAAAAGTGTCTTAAATCATCTCCTAGGCTACCTGACGTTTCACAGTGCCACTGTGTCACTGTGTCATTCATTCTTGCTTCTTGGCAACTGATCCATCCTGTGCATTATATAATTATGTCTCTATTAATAGTCTGTCCTTCAAACAGTTCTTTGGAGTTATAGGGCGAGAAAATGCCAAACCGCATTTATACACTCCGTCAAGGCACCTAATCCACTTAAAGCAATAACACAATATACATTGAAATTCAATCTACTGGCATATTCATGTGCTTGTCCTCGTGTAGGGCTAGTTGTTTCAGATCTCAAAAGGATCACTAAGCAGCCAAACACAATTGAGGCTTCCAAACATGTGTGTTTTTGTCTGTTCAAAGGTTGCATGGTAGGTCACACCCTGTAAACTGTTGCTACACATTCCAGAGTTAAACCAACGAGTGTCCATCTACCACGTATAAGACTATAACGCATACACACTATAACTACTCCAAAAGATCACTAGTCAATTATTTAGATTATGCAGTGACAGATGGGTTGCACTATTGTTATACATGTATCTAAACATGTTGTACAACTTCTGTAGAAACAGATGGCAGTTATTGATTGTTCTCATGAATCTACCTTGTCATTCATGAACAATTTTACGTAAATCACAGACAATTGCATACATCCTTATGCTGATGTTCAAATGTTTTAAATCCATTCTATGCTTTACTAATATCCTTGAACATATATTAACAACTGGTTTCCAAGGAGTGATTCTCCAAGTTGGTCAGATGGGATTTGTGTTACCTTTGAGCCTTGCTTCCTCCCTCGCCCTTAAGGAGTGGTTTACTGCTGTTTTTTTTTTTTTGCCTCATCCACAGTTGTTAAAAGCACTAAGCAATAAGCCTGAATTATGGCCTTTAATGTTACCTTTTCATTTCAAATACAAATTGTAAAAGGTATCTTATACAATCAACAGAACGCAATGGCATCAAAGCATTAACAGTTTTTATCAAAATCATGTAATTGAAGGAACATAAATCACTTTTATTTCTGTTCCGAAAATGGTTCGTTTATGTGATTACTCTGAATTTTTTATGGGATTTGTTGCCAGATTGGGTAAATAGGTTAATTTCATAGTTATACTATAAAGCTTTTTTTTAATTATAAGGTATATTATTTTTTAATTATTTGGCAGTCATGGTTGAGTTTATTTTAATACTTGAAAAGTGTAAAGAGGTAATACAAACATACGTAGACTATTCCAATCTTCCCTTAAGTATGTTCTTTTAGCACGTTAGATGATGGGTTACCATATTAAACCATCTCTAATAAGCTATAAATGTTTAATGAAATATTTATATATAAGTAGTTACAAGTGTCTGGTTAAATTTTCAATATTACTGCATTTGCTTTAACTATTTAAGTGTAGAATTACTTTTTCCTGCCTTAATTGTTTTACAAGAAATATTCAGCTGTTGTACCCTAAAGGACCTTTAAAAATGACATTTGCCTGTAATATGGGCAAATTTATTCGGTCATGTTACTTGAGACACTGGACCAAGCAAATCTGACCTATCCAGATTGCTAAACATCTACCCACAAAATCCTCTGCTTACATCGAGACTTAATCTGTGAAGAGTAGAAGCAACTGAATATACAGATGGCCATAGTTTTGTAGACAGCATGTGCGATCAACAGCTGTAAGGCTTATGCAGTTCGTTAACTTGAGCCATGTGATTGAGGCTAAAAAAAGAGACACCTGTTGCTTAGTCACAGACCTCTAAAGAACCGCTGGAAAACATGGCTGACATCCTGATTCTCTGCCTACAACTCTCTCTGAGTCCTCTGTTGCCATGGGAGATCCTCGGCACGTACACCTCAGGAGTCTTATCAGTAAATCTGCATGAACTCTGACAGAGAAGTCAAACAGATAAAACAAACACAAGCTCTGTTCTTAACTGGAACGTCTGAGCCGGAGTGATTCAGTCGTGTCAAGAGGTTTGATTTAGCTGACACTAAGTCCAAAGGTATACAGCCAGTATCAGGGACTTGAGATCTGAAGCATGTGTGCTGACAGGGGGTTAGAACAACAGAAAACACTTGTGCTCTCACTCGCCCTTTCAGATACACAGGAACATGTTGAATACAACTGCAGGAAACAGTCAAAATCCTTTCATTACAGAAATACCAGTGCTTGTAAAGCAGCACACTAGTCTGAAAGTATTAGACAAAGCAATATACAAGCTATAAACTCAGATGGATAAAAGGAGAGACTACACTCTAGGAAATAAAGGTACAAAAGCTGTCTTTGGGGCGGTACCTTTTGTACCTCCAAGTTTAAATATGTACATTTAAGGTACCAAAATGGACACTTTAGGTACTTTTTGAAAAGGTACTGCCTCAGTGACAGCTGACAAATTGCAATTCTGAATGCAAATGTTTTGATGTTGTCACTGCAATAAATTACTGTACATACAACCCCTGGTTTCCCTTTAGAGAATATTTGATTAAAATAATTTCCCACTTAAGCTTGTGTAAATCAATCACAGTTTGTGTTATGGAATTGAACAGAAGGCATCTTTATAATCATGATAAACCCATGCATTGCTAATAAAACACTCAGCATGCTTGTCTATGCAAATATACATTTCCTGCTCTCAGATTCATTTAATTGGTTTATTGCTTTAAAAGTGATATTCATCGAAGTCGAAAACTTTGAAATAGAATAATAAACCGTTTTTGAGCAGGCTAAAATATATGGAAGCAAATGACACTGGAAACCTTGCACATTCAAGATACAAATGTCTGCCTTAAAAATGAATTAGTGAGTCACATTTGTCTTTAAGATGCTTTGCTACTATCTATACTGTACAGATTGTCCTTCAGCGCTTAGCTACAATCTGTATTGTTAAAAGCGCTATATAAATAAAAGTGATTGATTGATTTAAGCATGCAACATAACTTCAGATCTGGCAACACTGCTAACCATGCAGCTTTACGTTTGTGTGTTCTGTGAACTCAGCCAAGAGTTCAGGGGGTTAGTTTGTGGACTTGTTTAATGGGAGAGGGTCTGTGCACTATGCCGATTTGCAGGTGCACAAACTTGGATCTTTAGTATGTATCAGAAGACAAACAAGTAAACAAAGCATGATGATTAGTGTGACTGTAGCTTTACACATAAATAAATGTGCAGATGGAATGTGAACAGAAGAAGGTTAAAATGATCTCTATCTAAAAAAGTTGGAGTCCAATCAATTTGCGAAGAGGTCTCAGTTCATTTATTGCAGAGAAGAAGAATTAGATGAACTAGATTTACATTTACAAACAGAAGAGCTTGCAAGGCAACCAAAGAAAGTTTACAATCGAAAGTTTTAGGTAACTTTTCAAATAGATAGAATACCTGAGGCCAAGTGGTTTGGATAAATAACATTATGCAGGCGTAGAAGAAGAAGAGTATAAGCTTTAGGGACTAATTCTCATAAGTCATTAGTTGCTTATTAGCATGCATGTTATTAACATATTGTCTGTTTATTTGTAGCTTACACAGTACATATTCTGAAAGTCAAGGCATTGTGGCAAAAGTCAGTTTTAATGGATTACTGGACTTCAAAATAAGAAAACTCATTTAACACCGTGCTTGCTATTCAATGCCTCATTTCAAGGGCACGTTTTAGGAACACAGTCAAGTCTAAGGAGAGGACATCAGGCCTGGTAACCACAACGACATGGAAACATTTGTCAGCACCTGATGAATGCACCACTCCCATGGTTTAGAAGCGAATCGAGGGAGAAAGGAGTGGCCACCTGAAACCCTTCACTACCACATTTGAAATATTCATCCACACCACAGCACAAATACTTGGATGAGTGAATTGATCTATTAAAGGGCACATATTTCCATTCATTAAACTCTTAGTCGCCTGAACTCCACACCTGATGACTCAGCCCTCCTCTCTTGCATGGCAGAACGTTCCTCTGACACACACACACACACACACATACACACATAGTGACTGGACAAGATAAGCAGAAATCTGAACCTGCATTACTCGTTCTATCACACACACCTGATTAACAGTGTGTAACACGAGTCCATTTCTTTCTTTCATACACACATGCAGATGACAGATAGTCAAAGCAACAACATAATCTACACGTCTGTGTCAACAATATCATAAGAGCTCTGCTTTTTCTGGTTTTAAAATTTCTAAATTGGCAAATTCTACCTCTGTTAACCCGTCATTAATTACTCATGTCGTGTACATGTCGTTCCAAACCTGTAATACTGTACATAATCTTTGGAGCACAAAGAATTCACAAGGAGTGGTTTGTGGCTTTTAGCCTGTCTGTTAGCTTTGAGGTCATCTAAGTCAAACGATTTTGATATTTGTGCGGGTGTATTTGCTTAACTATATTTGTGAGGGCCAAATGTCCTCACTTATATAGTGACATCTGCACTAGGGAGGATATTTTACTGGTCCTTAGTAGTTATGAAGCCTCGGGCAAGACGTGTTGTGATGCATATCTAGTGTAGGGTAGGTTTAGTGGATAGGGGTTGGGTTAGGTACGGAAAATATCTCTAACCTGATATAAAAACAGTGGAAGTTTATGTACTGTGCTCAATAATATAATGAAACAAATGTGTGGGCGTGAAAAGTATTTGTTTACAATATGTCCTTGGTGCATATACAATTTTGCCCAGTCAAATCTCTCTTGTCACGTTTAGAGCAATAACATTCTGACACTGGAGATGGAAACAAATGGTTCATACAGTCATGGCCAAAAATATTGGCACCCTTGGTAAATATGATCAAAGATGGCTTTGAAAATTAATCTGCACAGAACCCAAAAAAGGTGCTTCTGAGTGTGTTTTGGGTCATTGTCCTGCTGGAAGACCCATCACCTCTGTTGGAGAAGCAGCTTTCTAACACTGCGCACTATTTTGCACCACCTAAAGTTTTCTAGAGGTTTTTGGGCGGTTCTGCTAGATGGTTATTTACTGGCCACAGTCAATGTGGTTATCTGTATTTTTTTGCTAACAGCCTCTACTGGTTTTTCAAAAGTAACTTGTTTGTGGATGCAACCAGTAGCTTGGTAACCTACTGTTTCAAAGTCACCTCCTCAAACGCACATTTTGTTTACATTTAGAAATTAAACTGACACAATACTGCCATTGTTGCCACGCACATTTTCCTGTGATAAAGAAAGATGGAAAGAATTAAAAACAAAAGAGATGAGGACACATATGCTGCCAATAAGGCTAGCCTGGTCATGCTGTAGGCGTATGATCTGAATAGGTCTATTGTAATAAAGATGACTTTGCATGCAGATATGATCAGGGCCACCACTCTGTGCTCATTGTGGTTTCAAAATGGCATCCTCTCTGATCTTTTATTACCACTGTCCCCTCCTCCAAACTCAGAGGAAATAGATTTATCAAAACTTTTTTCCATGTAAATGTAGCATAAATACCGAGCACTATAGCGTATAAAAACTCCTCCCCCCAAAAAAAAATCAATAATAATATGTTTAAAACCAAGCCAATCTCTTTTTCTCTTCAGAGAAAAAAGGCCATGGTTATAAAAGGCTTTATTTTTATGTACACCTTCTGACATTGAACCATAAAACATCATGTTTTATTCTACAGTAGCTTAAAGTAGCTGCCTAGAAGGGAGATTCTGTCAGTCTGACAGCAGAGAAATTGGATATGCTATGAGAGCATTCAACAGATCAATGGCATTTCTGATAGACTGAAATAGACTTGAATTGAAATATTGTAAGTAAGTTACTCTATTTTACATTTCAGTGACTGTACCACTGGTGAGTAGTTGGATCAGGACAAAAATACACACTTCAAATTGATTATAGCCGCCATGGAGACGTGTATGGAGATTTATAGAGATGCAAAAGGGTTACAGAGGGGTGTGCTTAAAATGAGACATGTCTCTAGTCTGGCTCCGCTCACAAAATGAATGTGAGAACAGTCAGTGGCCTGTGGTTATTTCTGAACAGCCGTGAGACTTCTGCATGAATAGACTACAAGTCTAGCTCTGCCAGACTTTTGACTGTAGGTTTAAAGTCTGGTCCTCTTTAAATCAAAACATATTTAAATATCTTTTAAGTAAAAACCATTTTAGAATTTGACTGGGGCTAATAATGCTAACTGTAAGTGCAACTAACTACAACAAAAGAATGATTATGCTGTATGATGGCTGGCTATAAATATATTTGCTAATATTGAGTCCAGTCACACCAACACGCTACATCTCCCAGCATCCTTCTTACTATTCACCTGCACTCAATCAGCTACACTTGCATCCACCTGCAGCAAGCTCACTCCAAACACTCACCGTCTGGTCTTGAGGTTTCAAGCTTCCCATGCTGGTCTGGGTCTTCTGGTTCACCACCTACAGTATCTACAAGAGAAAGGAAAGAAGGACATTTAAGATAAGCCTCTTTTGACTGCTTCTGCAGCTATTTTCAGTTCATGTTTTGCCTGGAAGCCATTCCTTTGAGTTCGGAAAGCTGATTTTGCCAAGTCTTTGTTGACCCTGGGACAACATTAATTAACCAATCAGATTTGAAGAAACATCAGTAAATCAATGAGTAAATCTAAATCAATCAATCAGGATGTTTTATACTATATACATAATCTTTGATGTAATGATTTTGCAGGGTGACAGTGGTTGTGACAGGAAGTGAACTCTTTATAACCCAGGTGACAAAGCCGAACTTTACACAGACTAAATTATAAATCCACATTTAACTTCAACGATCTGGTCTTCGAGAGCATCCAAAATAGAATAGTTTGCATAGATGGATAGTCTATGCACCCAAGCTAAGATCCTGTTTCACAGCTGGTTGATCCAGAGAGGAAATTTGCCAAAGACTGTTTTGCAGAGGGAGTATGTACGTGATAACACATAAGAGATGAATTACAGCGGAGAGAACGGCTGAAGGGAGGGGAAAAGAGGAGGGCCAAAGAAGGAATTAGAAGGACTGAACGAGTTCAAACGTGTAGGAGAAAAAATGTTAAAAATGTGGCCTATTTCTGGTTCTCTTGTGTTGTGTGTTTTGGGCATACACTTTTGATATTGAGCCATCTCCATCTGCAGGGAGGTTGCTAGATGTCTTGAAGTGGGAAATTAAATCATTCAGCTGAATCAAATATCCAGCCCTACACCAAGTGAACACGGATATTTGAGTGTTTATGACCAGGCCTTGGTGAAAAGATCAAGTCATACTGTCCTAAAGTGGTCAAGGTCAACTACAGTCAATGCTGTATTTTACTGCATGGTTATCTAGTTCCATTGGCTTAGACAAGGCGATCTACCAGCTTTACCCAACTTGATTTTGGTTGCTGGTTGTCCTGAGCAATCAGTTTTAACCAGTTACAAGCCATTTAAATACCATTCAAAGCTGGTTTAGCTGGATTTTCTGGCAAGGTGACACCCTATTTATGACAACACAATTAACAAGGGAAAAAATGAAATGTGGTTTTACAAAAAGGTGACATAACACATGATACATTTCTGAAATAAATCACTGGATATTGTAAGTCTGAGTATGAGTGTGTGTGTGCGTGAATAAGGGTGAAAGGCTTATCTAAGTCATAGCACTTAATTTAATGATGATTCTGATTTAACTGTGCAATTTAATGTTACGTAAGTACTGTCTGCAAATTGAGAAGCGCACACACCGAAAGTTGCTTTTATAAAAAAGTGGAGACTATGGATTTGGACATATATTGGCTACTGTATGATCATTTTATGTACCATTTTATGCTCTTACAATTTCTTTCTATTTATGTATTTTATTTAATATAATGTAAAGAACGCAAAAAATAATTTTCAACCTCACTATGAAGAACCTTCTGTGTAAAGTAAAAGCTCCATGAATGTTAAAGGTTCTTCATGGAAGCAACTGTCTTTTTACAAGTGTACCATGGTAGCCTGTTTAAATGGTATAACACAGAATATAACCACCAATGTTTGGGTTAGTGTCCAAAACGTTTTAATACCAATGTACATTTTCAAAAGTATGGACAAGGTATTTTGCTTTAACCAAAATCTACTAGCAATTGCAATGGGCCATTTCCAAGTAGCCTCCACAGCTTGTAAACCCTCGTTTAAACCTTCTTTAAGTTGTCTAGTCCAACCACTCCTATTATAACACTTACATTTTTAACTAAGGTTTTTACCTCGCCCATGAATTCTTGTTTACAAACAGAAGGGAGTAGTTTATTTCCCGCAGAGGAGATGTGTTGAGAAGGAGGAGGAGGCTCTTTGACGTTTGCTGTGGGTGTGTTTATGCTCGGCCTCCGTAGACGCGGAACTTCAGCAGAGACTGACGTTAACGGAGAATCGGAGGAGAATATATAGCGTTTACTGAAGAAATCTCCCGTGCAGGACTTCGACTGAGATCGTCTGAAGTGTCAGAGTGAGTATATGATCAGACTCAATCACAACTCCACTGACAGGCAGAGGAAAACAGACGCTAGCGAACATAGCCAGCTTCAGATAGCTGGGCTGTGTGTATGTCACCGATCGTAACTACATGACCATCCTACAGTTGAAAACTAAATAATTACAAATATCCATGCAGTCTCTAGACATCTTAAAGTATATTACTCCCTAACAGTAAAAAGGAAGCAGTTAAACTGTGTAGCTTATGCTAATGCTTCAGCTGGATAACAACACATGCACAGCGTAAACTCTGGCTCATATTTGATCAACTCTGGATGTTTTAAAGCGCTTATGTTTGCCTATAACCCAGTTTTGTCATATTTGTTTGCTAGGTTTTGTTTTTGTACATTGATGCTATTGTTGACAAGCACGTTTAATATTTTCTGTGATTGGGCTTCTATCGTTTCTTTTGTTTTATGGTAATTATACTATTACCTTCTTCTTTTTTGTATTTAGATTGTATTTTAGAGGTAGGCTGCAGTAGATTTTATTAAGGGGAACTCATTCCTATAACAATTAGACACTTTTACTGATAAACCTCATTAAAAGTAACAGATGTCCAGATGTGTGGTTAGTGTTATATAATGTTAAAAACTTGAAATATACACTTCTACACCTTGCTAGTATGGGGTTTGCCCTCAGACCTGCTGTAATTCTTCATGGCATTAACAAGGTCCTTGGAACATACCTCAGAAATGTTGGTTCATATTGACATGATCATATTGGCTCTCTGATATCATCAAAAATCTTAATTAGTGTTCGGAACGAAAGTCTAACGGGTTTGGAATGACATAATTAATGATCTAACCCTTTAAGTGTTTTGTAGGCTTTTACTGAGATAAAGAGAATTTTTAGCAAACTGGGAATTAAAATAAATGAAATGGTGAAAATGAAAAACAACATAGCTCAATAACATTTACGTTTTACATTTAATTGTTTAGTGAGTTTTATCCAAAGTGATGTACAACAAGCTATTTATTAAAAAGGGAAAATAAATCTCAGAAGTACCCGTAATACAAAGTTTAAGACATCATTTAGAAACATTCCAGCTTAAAACAGGGTAGATAAATACAATGCCAATTGATAGTTCACCCAAAAATAAAATATAATGTTTATCTGCTTACTCCCCAGGTAGGCCATTTTTCATGTTTCATGCATTTATCATGGTATATTATCACAATATTGAAATTTAGTTGTAAAAAAGTGTTTAATATATTTTGTTATAAGAAAGCATGAACATTTAAATGCAATAAATGTATAGCATAAAAAAGTATAAAGTTAAACATTTTACACAGATTAAAGTGCAAAAGAATTAACTTTACCGTAAGATATCATTAACCCTGGTTAATACATGAACATTATCAATGAAAAAAGCAACATTTGCTACAGACATTTTATAATACTACTCTTAGTTTATTAGCTCATTTCATAAAAAAAAAAAGCAGTTTATAACACAATTTCTAAATGTTATTAAATATTTGAATGACCTAAGATTCATGAATGTTTTGACTGGGAGTTAGCTAATGTTAAATAATGAAACCCTGATGTAAAGTGTGACAAAATAATAAGGAATTGTAATAACCTATTGAGATTAAATGGTATAGTATTTGGCACCATGATGAACATCACCACGAATACAAATATCTGAATGGATATTTCTATTAGAAAGTAGCACAGCTGCTTTGTTTACAGCATTTCCAGGGTAACTGTTCAGAACCCTTAAGTGCTTCTCATCCATGCTTGTGTACATCCGAGTGCGCGTACTGTACGTCTTCTTACAGAGGTGTTGTGCATTAAACCAGAAATTTGGTTTGAATAAATAATTATTTTCTGTATGCTTAATTGCCCACGATAACAGTAACGTGTATATCCATTATCGTGATAAGTCACATTATGAATACTGGCACTTTTCTACCCCCAGGGCATCCAAGATGCAGGTGAATTTGGTTTGAAGAATTTCAGCTCAACCATTGCGGTGTGTCAGTCATATAATGGAAGTCAATGGGCACCAAGTGTTCCAAAGCAACAAAAAAAAAACCACAAACACAGACAGAGCCAAATAAAGGCCTACAGTTTGTGATGATACATTGAGGTGTTAAGACACAAACTGTTCTGTCTGTACAAAAAAAACAGTATTTCTAGATCTACTTCTTTCTAATCTACTTCAGCTTTATCTAAAGTAATCTGTTAAAGCTTCTTTAAACCATCATAAACTTTCTTGGTTTTTTTTAAATACCTCGTTAATTTCATCCATTGGAGAAAAAAAAAACTGATCAGGTTTGATTTTCACTGTTTTTGCAATAATAACAATTTTGGTAGGAAAGTATGAGAAGGAGGGAAAAAATAATAATAAAAAATACACATACAAAAAATTTCTTAGAAGTATAAAGGTATAGCTTCTATTAATGAGACCAAAATCTCCAAAGCTCCAAAAATGCTCCAATTATTGTATTTGTCAGGCTAGTCCTCTAAATGCACATGCAAATAAACAAACGGCGATCCCTACATACCAACGTCTGACATATTAGACGTTACAATTTCTCCAATTAGTTTTTGTACAAATAAATGCTCTGTTTACTCCATTTTATCCACTTTATTTGCTGCAGGCGTTGTTCTGCGAGTTCAGATAAGTGCAGTCTGAGGTTATTGAGACAGGTTGGGTGCATCCAATCCTTAGTTTTATTTCACCTCGCTTGATGATGAAATGTAATGATGGTTGTGTAGATATGCGTTTTGGTAATATTTCAGCTTTTTATCAGCTTCCTTTTGCACTGTAAGAAACAATGTTGGTCTTCAGTCAAGTTTGTCCTCAGCTGGTTGTGAAGTTGGCGCTGTTCTCTGCTGTTGGTGCAATGCTTGGCAGAACTCTATCTGAGAGCCGTGTGGCTGTTTGATCACTGGTGGATTGAGAGAAGCCACTGGATATGTGAAACCCTGACTGTTTGCTGTTGGAGATTGCAGAGAAGCAAGGTTAAAGAGCTCTCTTTGAATAAATGGTTTGGGAGTCTCAAAAGTCTAGAGTCTGTGTCGGAATTATGCTCAACCCATTGGTCCTACAAGAACTGCGCTTTACCTTTTAAGTGTTTCTTGTCAGAGGCCTCTGTGCTTCTAAACCCCTATGACTATTATTATTTTTTTTCTGTGTTTACTGAATGTTTAGGCTGCTCTTTTGAGCATTGAGATCTAATAATTGGCCTTATTAATCGGTCAGATTTCCATGGAACACAAAAAATATATGGTTTGTGCAATGTTGCTTTTCTGTCTTTCAGAATATCATCTTTTGTGTTTTCACAGAAGAAAGACAATAAGCGTTTGGGTCAATGTAAGGATAAGGACATTTGTCTTTTTTTTTTTTAAAGTGCTTATTATGGAAATAATTACAGTAAGTGTTAATTTAATGTAATGTTTACATAGCCATGAAATTGTGTTCTCTTCATGTGGCCTTCTTTCATTTAAATTATATTATCTTCAAGTATTTAAATTCACTATGTGCACATAAGCAAACTCCATTTTCACAAGAATATAATACTGTGTAGGTTGTAAGTTGTTTATTATTTATATATATATATATGCATATGTGATTTAAGGGCAAAAAGAAAGACATAGGCTGTTTGTCTGGAACAACTTGGGTGTGAGTAAATGATATTCATTTGGGGTAAACCTGACTTTACCCGGTTATGTCCAGATTACAGTTAGCCCCATAGAGATATATCTAGCCATCATAGGTGCATTTACACCCATTCACCCAAAAAAATGATAATTACTCACCCTCATGTCGTTCTAAACCATAAGACCTCAGTTCATCTTCGAAATATCTGAAGATATTTTTGATGATATCAGAGAGCCATCTGACCCTCCAGAGACAGCAATACAACTGAAATGATCCCAGATCGCCTAGAAGAAAACATCTGTTTACGCAGCAATGTTCTTTGAAATGGCAGAAGACTCATGTCATAGGAGAGGAATGGTTGAGTATATGATGTTATTTTTGTTTTCTTTGCGCAAAAATGTATTCTCCTGTCATCGCAAAACTGTAGTTAATCCACTGATGTCACATGGACTTTTTTTTTTTACTGGTGATCTTGCCATGTTTCTGGACCTGGGATCGTTTCAGCTGTGTTGCTGTCTATGGAGGGACATGGTGGCTCTCTGATATCATCAAAAATATCTTCATTTGTGGTCTTATGGGTTTGGAACAACAAAAGAGTGAGAGATTAATGACAGAATTTTCATTTTTGGATGAACTAACCCTTTAAATGCTACAGAGTTTGATAAATTTAGTCCAAAATCATATATAAAAGACTTGTAATGGTATTGACTAATAATCGTTTTTCTCTCATCAGACTTTCTCTGATGTGTGGATGCACTTAAAACCTTATAAACTGTCTTAAGTATTTGCTTAATGTGCAATTTTATTCACTTAAATACTGCTGTAAATTGACTTATATAATTATTTTCACCACTCCGTGAGCTCCATGAACTGTGAAGGTTAACGTTAAGAAAAGCCGCAGTAATCAGTTTAAATGAAGCACTTAGCATTGTGTTTAAGGGTGCTTTCACATCTGTGGTTCGGTTCATTTGGTCCGGACCAAGGGCAACAAATGATACATTGTAGCATTTTT
>JAUCMT010000024.1:20067344-20083764 GCA_032357475.1 Enteromius thamalakanensis | reverse complement strand
CATCAGTTGGTATTATTTTAGTTTTAGGACAGCTTTGATGAAAGGTTTTGATCCACTTCAAACATGTGTGTATATATATATATATATATATATAGTATAATAATGCCCCCAAAACCATATCTATTCCCCAACTGCTGCACCACTGACGTTTCTTAGACTAGATGTGGCCTTTTTAACGTGATCCTCATCTATTCCCAGGACACACTCACAGACGTGGGAAGTGCTGAGTATATGTGGATTGTGCGAAATGAAACAAGAGCAGGTTTTGACTGAGAATCCGAACAACCCAGATTCCTGCACAGATGCTGCTCTGATTCCTGCAGGAGGACCTGTGGGAGACATCAGGAGATTGCCTGTTAGAGAGTGAAAATTAGGCAGGGAATGAGCCGCGGTGGCGCTCGCTGACTGAGACCATTATGAGTCTTAATGGAAGAGCAGAAACGTGTTCGGAGACGGCGCTGGAGTCTCGCTTATCTGCTGCACGTTTACCACAGAGCGAGTGTGAAAGATTGCTGGAGAACTTTATCTCGGTTGCCTCACTGAAGGGAAATGCTGGAGAAATCTCACGAGCAAAACCCTGCAGCACAGACACATGCATAAATTAAAGGAATATTTCAGGGTATTTTCACCTTAATGTCTGTAGAGAGCCGACTGCAGCAGGCAGGTGCGCCGGAGGCTTTCATCGACCTGAAGAATCAAGAATTCAAAGTTAACTCATGTACAGTTAGTTATATTGACGTTTTCATCATCCAGCACTGACCATTTTAAAGCATCGCGCTGCAGAAAATCATTGCATCATGGCACATTAACTCGTCAAGCAAGATTACGTAAGATAAGTCTCAGAGGTCTTGTTTTCTGAGAAAAAAATAGTTCAACCAAGTTTATGGTTAAAACAAGAAAATCATGGTGGTCAAAAAATAATATGTTTATGTGTGTATATTTTTATGTTGCAGTAGTTTAGTAGTGATTGCCATGAAAATATTTAATACTTATACTTTTTATATTTATTTATATAATTAAATATTATTCAACTATTATTTAATAAATGTATACACACACTTTAAAATGCATTTTATATTGCATAATTAAATGCTATTCATTAAAAATTTATAGAATATAATATTTACTGTTTTTCTTTATTTACATTGAAAAAAATACTTAAAATAATATTTAACAATATATAATATGTTATTTCTTTTTTATATTTAACAACAACAAATGGTCCTTTATTTTTTCTTTTTTTAACGTATTTGTCAGCCAAGCGGATTTTTAACAGTCTCTTTGTACTTCCTTTTAAATGCCAGAGCTGGCATCAATATTTTTTCTCAGGGCCAGTAAAAAAAACTCTTAATATACTCTCATTTTCTTGATTCTTTATCAGGCGTGAAGTGGTAATTTATCCTGGAAATATTTGGGTGTTTGTAAGAACATGAATAGAGCATTATTCTGTCTAAAAAGGCTGATACTCCAGGATAATTGCTTTTTAATTTCCTCTCCAGGTACGACACCATCACTAACCAGTGGGAGATGGTGGCTCCTTTACCCAAACCTGTCCATTCGGCAGCGGCGACTGTGTGTGGAGGGAAGATCTATGTGTTTGGAGGGGTGAACGAGGCCGGACGCTCTGCTGGAGTACTTCAGTCATATGTGCCTCAAACCAACGCCTGGAGCTTTATTGAGTCGCCCATGATCGGTAAGTGCGCTCGGGACAATTACTGAAGCACCCCGCTGCAAACTCTGCTCTTCACCTGCTGTCTTCTGCATATAGCAGCTGATATACAGGGTGGGTTATATGGATACACCTTAATAAAATCGGAATGGTTGTTGATATTAACTTCCTGTTTGTGGCACATTAGTATATGTGAGGGGGGACACTTTTCAAGATGGGTGGGGACCATTTTATTATTTATTTATTAAGGTTTATCCATATAAATGGCCCACCCTGTAGTATATGCAAGGGCCTCAAATTTACACCACTGTTCCAATGTGTTATAACTATATTATACACTGCAAAAAATGCCAAAAATTTTTTCTCTTGTTTCCAGACAAAAAATCTAGAAATTCTTAAATCAAGAAGGATTTTCAAGACAAGAAAAAGCTTACTGTCTTGTTTTTTTAGAACAAAGATTGAGTATTGACTGGAAACAGGCAAAAATCTGTTGATTGGGTTAAGCTAAATATCTAAACATGTCTTCTTGTTTGAGATAAGATTATTTTGCTTACCCCATTGGCCGATATTTTGGCTAGAAACAAGACAAAGACATCTAGGCTAGAAAAACGGTCTTCAAAAGTGTTTTTGACCTTTCGTGGCTTGGGACTCCCAAAACCAAAATATGAACTTTCATCACCTATAATAGTGGCACTTTTTTTTTTAATAGTGGCACGGACAGTCCCGCATCAGGTGCATTTTATGTCTAAAGTTTTGCATTAGACAGTTTTAAAACTGAGAAAGTAACTTCATGGAACTTCACTGGTGTTTGACTTCATTAGTATTTGGCATTTTGACACGCTCCAGAGATCTTGAGCTTGTGGGTGGAGGGACGCTCAGGGGGAAGGAGCTTCTTTTTTTCAACCTGTATCTCGGTGGCGAATGCAGCCCTGAGGGACACGCAGCGGGAGCAGGACTCAGGCGTTTCATTACAGCTGGAAAAGCAAGCTTTCCCCATTAGTGCAGAAATAAGTGCGGATTTAAAAAAGCACACAGAGCTCCACTCAAACCGCCCTGAAACCAGCCTCATCTGCCAGATTTACTCGCTAAAATAAGTTATTTTGGATATCCACCTGACTGCTGCGAGACGTGTTTGACATTTAAAATATACGTAAAACTAATTAGTTAACATAAATTAACAATGAAAAAAAATCTCTCTCATAACTTCCATTAGTTAGAATTGGGTATTACATCAACATTAAGTACATTTGTTTCAGTATTTATTCATCTTTGTTAATGTTAGTTATTAAAAATACAACTGTTTATTGGTAGTTCATATTAGCTTAGCTTGGCTTTTTACTAAGATTATATATATATATATGTGTGTGTGTGTGTGTGGACGGGTTTATGTGGTTTATGAGGACACAGATTTGTATAATGACATGTGTATGACACAGGTATTACAGTATGTAGGTGTTTTATGAGGACATTTTCAGTGTCCCCGTAATTCAAAAGGCTTAAAAAAAAAAATAATAAACTGTGCTTTTTAAAAATCTAAAAATGCACAGTTTCCTGTAAGGGGTAGGTTTAGGTGTAGGATAATACCACATACAGTTTGTCCTGTTTAAAAACCATTATGCCTATGGAGAGTCCTCATAAATCACAAAAACCAACATGTGTGCGCGTGTGTGTGAGTGTGATTATATATACACACTAGAGACAAGAGCTCCTCAGTTCACTCAGGTTCTCAGAGTAGGAAGCATGTGAGATAACATAAAAATAAAAATGTTTGACCCTTTACCTTCTGTTTGGTTCTGGGAAAAGTCTGAGGTGTGGATGTGGAGATTTTTGTATTCTTGGGTGTTGTGTTTTCCTCTTTCTCCTTTTTTTTGCTCTTTGTGCCTGTGACAGGGCAGAAGAAAAAAAACAAATGTGAGTGGTTTACCATAGTGCTGAAGGCTAAGCTCTTCAGAAGGTAGATAAACAGTTTTACACTGATGTGGAAGTACACTGTGCCCTAATGAGGCGAACAAATGCCCTCTCTTCCACACTAATCTGAGTGTGTTGACTTGACCTGCCAGAAGCAAATATTAATTTTAAATTCTTTTCTAAACTGAGCATCCTACATAGACAGGAATTAAAACCATCACAAGTTTTACCAATTTTTATCCAAGAGAAAACCATTAGATCCTTGAGTCCAAATAATTCAACACCAAAACAGTACTGATGAAAACGGACTATAAAATTGGCACCTGACGTGCAGTTCTATAAGTGGTGCATGTGACATGACAAACAAGTCATAAAACTTGCATTAAATGTGAGATGCAACTTCCTGTTGCATCAGTCATTCAAGACATGTCAAACAAACGGTGGCACTTCACCACTGTATTTATATGTAAATATATACTACTAAATGTACATTCTTGACTGTTGCACTCATTTTCAGAACCCCATATAAAAAATAAAAAAATTCCCCCCATTGCGCTGACCTTTATCTTGTATTCTTTGAGAACAGGCCCTTTTAAAAGTGCTGAGTGGTGCTTTTTAGTGATGCCCCCTTGGTCCCGCTTTTATGAAATGATTTGGCCCACCCCAGCCCACCTCACACAACTTTATCTATTTTTACAACCCGGCACAACTAACTAAAACACCAAGCCCCGCCCCAGGACTGACAAAAACAGTGTTCACAGCAGGTGACAGGACTGAGCGCAGGAATGATCGCGTATATGAGTGTTTGAATTGTGCGCGGAAGACATATCAAGCGCGCATGCGTGGGTTTGAAATGAGCTTGTGGGGCCCATTTCTGCGCATGTACATCCGTTTCCTCTCGCAGAAATGATTTACTGCGCTCGGCAGCATCAGTGGTGCACTCGCTTATGGCATAGATTTCCCGCCATAGATTAAGTATGTTTCTCGCGAGCTGGTTGCTGCTGCTGTGGTGGGTGGGGCGGAGGATCGCGATGCCGGCATGGCATTGTGATGTTTAAACGATGGTATCATCTATCAACCCAACCCTACTAGCAACAACATTATGAATATAAACAATAATTCCGGTCATATTAATAACAAGATAATGATACACATTTTAAACGTTTACAAAGCAGCGTTTGTAATCTAGGCTAAACAATTCTTTATTTTAGATTTGTATAGGGCAGGCCTACAGTTTATAGCCTACACTAAATAACCACTAACATTTTTTTTCCCCATTTATCACACAGATATGTTAGTGTTTTTACGTTCGCTGTGCAAAGGCATCCGCTGTACCGGGGTTTAATCTCTTTCGCCTTGACTGACCAGCAGAGCTAAATGTGCAGTCGTTTGATGTTCTTGCGGCTGGCAGCGATTGCAGCTCGGCACTTTTGTGACTTGTGACCATTCCCAATAAAAGTGACACTAAAGTGACAATTTCTTAACCCATCTCAACACACGCGTTACCTGCAGGGTCCGCGGGTTATAAGACGACGCGCATCACTAGTGCTTTTTGTCTCACATAACTTGTATCTCAAGATCCTCTAATATTATGCGGTCCTTTATGGAGGATGAAGTGGTGCTTTACGATTGCTTGTTGCAGGTAAAATTCAAGGTATTGATTTTAAGCATTTATGTAATGCGTTTAAAGTATTAGTAACAAGCTTGGAACCAGTTACACAAAAACACCTTGCTATTAGGTATATTGAGCATTGCAAATACCGTTTGTTGTGGCAGAAGTCTTGGCAGTTGTTTCCTCTTCAGACGATGAAGAGTCCTCAGCAGAGCTGCTGTCTGCTTTGGCCTTAGCAGATTTTGTAGCAGGTGGTGTTTTTGCAGTTGGCGTCTTCACAGCTGGTGTTTTAGGTGACTCTTCTTCATCAGAACTGCTGTCACTCGAGGATGAAGACTCTGTCTTTTTAGCCGATGTCTTTGCTGCAGAGGTGGGGGTTTTCGTTGTAGCAGCCTTTCCATTGGTGACAGCAGGCTTGGCGGGAGTCTTCTTAGCCTCGGTCTCAGACTCTGAACTGTCAGATTCGGAGCTACTGCCCTCGGCTTTCTTCGCATTAACTGGAGTCACAGCCGGCTTAGCTGCTGCTTTAGGCGTCACGGTAGTCTTTACCTTCTCATCTTCACTGGAACTGTCCGAATCACTGCTGCTAGACTCAGCTGCTTTCTTACTGGCTGCAGCAGGTGCTTTTGAGGCAGCGGCAGGGCTCTTAATAGTTGCAGCCACTGCTGGTTTAGATTTCTTTGCAGGCGGAGGCTCGTCTTCAGAGTCAGAGCTGTCACTTTCAGATTCAGCTGGTTTAGCTGCAACTACAGGTTTAGCTGCTGGGGTACCTGGTTTGGATACTGGTGTGGCAGGGGCTTTCTTTTGAGGTTCCTCATCTTCTGAAGAGCTGTCTGAGTCTGAGCTGCTTTCTGCCGGTTTACCAGCTTGTTTTGCTGCAGGAGTTGCAGGCTTTGCTGGGGTGGATTTGGCTGGAGTAGCTGCAGGTTTGGATTTGGGTGTTGTGGTGGCCTTTTTAGGAGGTTCCTCATCTTCTGAAGAGCTGTCTGAGTCTGAGCTGCTCTCTGCTGGTTTACCAGCTTGTTTTGCTGCAGGAGTTGCAGGGGTGGATTTGGGTGTTGTGGTGGCCTTCTTTTGAGGTTCCTCATCTTCTGAAGAGCTGTCTGAGTCTGAGCTGCTCTCTGCCGGTTTACCAGCTTGTTTTGCTGCTGGTTTAGCTTGGGTAGCAGGTTTGGATACTGGCGTGCTGGCAGGTTTCTTTTGAGGTTCTTCATCTGAAGAGCTGTCTGAGTCTGAGCTGGATTCTGCAGGCTTGGCTGCAGGTTTAGGAGTGCTTAAAGGCTTGGACGTGGCTGCCGGTTTAGCAGGTGCCTCATCCTCAGAGCTGTCTGAATCTGTGCAAGATAAAAGATACAGCACTTAAATGGTAATACTCTTTCTCAAGATCTCTAAATTCACTGCCATTTTCAAATCTGACTTTAATGTTTCCTCAGTATTTCTAAATGTAAATTAATATAGCTATTAAACCAAAAAACCCAAAACTATTTGCGATCCATATATGCCAGTCACCTTTATGTACGTGATGACAACTGACCTGAACTGGAGGACTCGTCTTTCTTAGCAGGGGTTGTCTTTGGAGGAGCAGCTTTAGCAGGAGCAGCCTTGGCTGGCGCTGGTTTACCCGGGACAACTTTAGCTGCCGGTTTCTTGGCCTCATCGTTGTCAGAGTCTTCCGAGCTCGAAGATGAAGACTTGTCTGCAGCCGGGGTGACTTTAGCTTGAGCGACCTTTGCAGGTGTAGATTTAGCGGATGCTGTTTTTGCCGGTGTGACTTTGACAGCTGGCTTTGCTGCTTCCTCCTCGGAGTCGGAGCTTGAAGAATCTGAACTGGAGTCCTTTTTCTGAGCAGGAGCAACCTTTGTCGGGGCTTTTTTAGCGGGGGCTGCTTTAGCCAAAGGAGCTTTGGCAGCTGGTTTCTTTGCTTCATCCTCTGAACTTGAATCTAAGAAAAAGAAAGCAATTTATTAGCCACTTCAGCAACAGAAAGAGTCTCTCTCCAAAAAACAACTCTGTAGTGATAATCTGCAGGGATGGCAGTACCAGAGCTGTCAGAACTGGACGAATTCTTCTTAGCACTAGCTTTGGGAGTCACAGTCTTAACTGGAGCTGCTGGAACACAAATTTAAGAAAACAAAGAACAAAAATTATAGTTCATACGTAAAAGGTTTACAAGCTTGTAGAAAAAGCATAGTGTATTATCTGTAAGATTTATTGTTGTAAAAAAAAAAAAACACAAATTTGAACATTTAACATTTGAAATGTTAACTTTCGGCTAGTTTAAAGTGCAAGATTTTAGTTTTTCCATAAGGATAAGTTTTGGGACCAGACATACAAATTAATCAGTTTTCTGTACTTTACTTGGATAGTGAGTCAGATACAGATTACCTTTCTGCATTACAAATATAATTTGCAGCTAATTGATAAACATGTAAAATGTTCTGCGTGCACCTAGCGATTCAAATGCTCCTCTCAAATTTAAAAGCTGCTGTCGGTTAATGAAGGTTTGAATAAAAAAAAAAAACTCACAGCTAAATTGAACGCCATTTTTGATATTACTTCAGTCACTTCTGTGGTTCAATAATTCTAGGACAGATCAGGCCTTAACTTTCTTATTTTTATCGAATACGTTTTCAATCGTTCTTTTCATCATCTCTTATCCACGGCTACATCCACCGTTTATCTGACGGCCCTAGGCTACTCCCCTCTTTCACCGCATCTACACCTGATGCGATAAAACACAATAGATCCTATTCTGCAGTCTCTACTGGATGCTACGCGGTGCAACAAATTCTGTTGGCTTGTGTCTGTTGTTGAACCTCAGGGAGACCTTTTTCTTCCCCTTGAACGGCTATTTTTTTTTTTTTACATTTTTAAAAATTTCTTAACATTTAAGAAAGGGCTGTCCAAACTATCTGGCATAGTTTAGCTCCAACTTGTCTTAAAACACCTGCATGGATGTTTCTAACATGACTAGTAAGAGCCTGAATAGCTGCTTCAGGTATGTGTGATAAGGGTTGAAGCTAAAGTTTAGACAGCCCTGATTTAAGATTTCTTAACATTTCTTATCATCTTATCAAATATGGCATGCTTAGGATAAATACCAGTCTTGGTTTTCTTAGTAGGAGGTGCATCTTCCTCCTCTGAGGACGACTCCTCACTGCTGGATTCTGCAGGGGCTGTGGGTTTAGCTGGAGGGGTCTTCACTGGGACTGCTGCTTTTACTGCAGTCTGTAATCAAGGAAGAGGAACTAACAGTCAATTGTGAATTCTAAGCAGTCAAACAAATTGATTTATTTTTTTATTCTGAAATCATAAGTTTCACTTGGGTGTGTTTTCTGAAGCATGATTATGATAATGTTCCATACCTTGGCTGGAGCCTCATCCTCAGAATCACTAGAGCTGTCCTCACTGCTGCTACTGTCCTGCTTCTTCTGAGCTGCTGACACCGGAGTGGACACCGGTTTAGGGGTCCTAGCCACAGGCTTGGCCTTTGCTCCTGAAGACCACATATCACCACTTTATACATTTAAACTTAATTTGAGGGACTATACCCGAAGTAGTACACAGATGTTGTTATTAAAAATATGAATTCATGCTTCAACTCACCTGCCGCTGGAGTTTTGGCCGTCTCTTCCTCAGAGTCTGACTCCTCACTGCTGGAACTGGTGTCCTTCTTCCTGGCCAGAGCTGCAGGCTGAACAGCAGGTTTCACAGCTGCAGGCTTCTGTACAACAAATTAACAAGATCCAGATTCAGGAAGAAGGATTCTAAGAGTCTTACCACACATAGGGCTGTGTGACATTGAATTTTTATATAGGCCATTGGTGGCATATTTTAACAATGCAGCAAACCTTTTAAAATAATTAGGTAAAATACTAAAAAAAATAAAATAAAATGTTTAACTGATTGTATTATTAATCGGTCAAAATTCATATTTGTCTGTTAGCCTGCTAACTGACCTTCCCTAGTATAGATACTGATTAACCAGGGCTGGGCGATATATATCGAACGATGATATATCAGTAAAGCCGGTTCTTTGATTAGCTGTAAATCTCTGTCAGCTGTCTTTAAAAGGAACACCAGCTTATACACAGAGCCGTAGATCACTGAAGTCATTGAATCACCCGTGAAACTCACTGCGTAGCTTCTCGGTGATCCGTTCATAAGCTGGCGCTGCATTTAAAAACAGCTGCTGGAGATTTAGCGCTAGAACCAGCTTTACTGACCAGATTCGCATAATATATCGTACGATATATATCGCCCAGCCCTATGATTAACTATATACATTTTTTTCTCCATATCTTGAATATTCGGTGGCCGAGAGAGCTCAACGTGCTGCAAACTTAAGACAACACATGCAAAAAGAAAAAAAAAAAAAAAACCACGCAAAAACTGCAAATTCTCACAATGCAACCAAACACACGGATGCTCTGCAAACAGCACGGACCACAACGAAAATGTTTCAGGGGAACCTCAAAAAGTGACAAACCCATCTGGGACCTGATTATTTGTTCCGTGGCTTTTGGTCAGAGCAGAGATGTTGTCACTTAACTAAAAGGTGAGTTTTTTTGTGTTTATTTGAACAACCTGATCTGGATATTAGACTAATCTGATGAATTACACACTTAACCGTGAAACATTATTTTAATGTTATGTTAGCTAGAGTTACTCTCAGATGGGTTCATCACCTTTTGAAACATGCCCGTTGTGCTCTGTGCTATTTGCAGCACATGTATGGTCAAACTGATGAAGATGTTTTCTTAATGTGTTTGCATGCGTTTTCTGAAGCTTGCAGTGCATTGAGCTCTCTCTGCCATCGTATGAATGAGATCAATCTAAATACATTTTAATAGACTTTTTTTTCACACACGATTTCACTCTAAACGCACACACAAACTAGTCTAGATTTAACAACATGTGTTTACTCTGTATGGGGCGTTTTCAATATTATTTTGCAAAATATTCTAATGTAAGATTGCCTATCATTAAACACACAATTAGGTTATCATCACAGATTCTACTTATCGCACACCCCTAACCACACATGCTCACATAAACAGCACGCAGCTTTCAGACCTTTGCTGCGGTTTTAGCCGGAGCTTCATCCTCCGAGTCACTGGAGTCTTCAGAGCTGCTGCTCTCTTTGGCGGCTACAGCTGCTGGCTTCTTTGGAGCAGGAGCTTTCGCTGTTAAATGCATAACATACAGTTAAATACTCAGTGATGCAAATTCAGTTTTTAAACAAACTACTGCTCAATTTGGTTATACAAAATTGTACATTTAATACGCAAAAACGCAGAGTCAGCTGTGCAATGACAGGAACAAACTACATTTTAAAGTGTATTATAATAATTAAAAAATAGTAATAATACCTGATTAAAGTGTCCCTGTTACAGTATAATTGTATGTTTAAGTACTGAAGTACTTAAGTTCTGAACATAAAGCTATGCACCTTTTACAACTTTCTTGGCAGGTGCTACAGCTTCCTCTTCACTGCTGGAGTCCTCACTACTTGAACTCGCTGCATCTTTCTTTGCTTTCTTGGCTGATGGGCCATTGACTGCCGCAGTGCCACTGGTGACTGCTTTGCGCTTTTTAGTTTCAGGGGACCTTAAGCAGGCAAATGATGGTAGTTACAAGCCAACAGTGTAAATCTATCAGTATGAGACAAAGAATGACCTACAGTTGTCATTCAAACTATTATAAGACACAGCTTGTACATACTTCACCCAAAAATTGAAGATATCCATGAGATTGTCCTCATTTTGGTCTTGAGGTTTCTAATGAGATGAAACAGACACAATTGTAAACGATATTGTATAACTTAAATAATAAATAAAAACTTAATTAAAAATAATTTTAATGCCGCAGCTTTGTAATACAAAAGTAGTTTGTAATAGAATCACGAACTTTATAACAATTCTAAACAAAAAGACTTGTGTGGCTACACACCACGTGTGTGAATCATTAGCAACGTTAGGGTATTTTGTCGTTTCTGGTTTCTTGTTTAATTTGAGTCTCCTTGGCTTTTGTTCTCCCTTTCCATATTCTTGTTTTTCAACTGTTTCGTACAATTGTATTCTAAACAACACCACCACCCTGAAGCTGCTGAAAAAAAAACCAATCTTAAGAGAATCCAGGTGAATAATTAATTTTGTAACGATAAACACACTAAATATTTATTTAAGAAAAAAAGTGTAATGATACAGCACAAAATGATACGAAAGGCCCGGCAGAAATTAAAAAATTTAAACCTCCCATACAGCAGCTCAAAAACACGTGTTCCATACAAATTGCGTGTGAGCTCCACGCGCGCCAACAGACATGTTACAGCACGACTACTCTCGCGCACGCTAGCACCTATAAGAAATGCGTAAAATAGCCCTTACCACTTTAGCCTGCTTTAAAAACTCTTTCGCGGCATTGACGAACTTATTTTCCAAGAGAAACGAGTACACATGCTGGTAGAGATCGCTGGGTACCGTGCCGTCTTGCGCCATCTTCGTTGCACTCGTGTGGAGGGGAAGCGCGATTCGCTATTTCACCGTCACGTGGCGTCGCTGGAAATGGCGCACAGTAAGTGCGTCACTGTACTTACACGATCACACTACGCAGTTAAATATTAATATTGTTTATTTTCTGTTTGTTTGGTAAGTACAGAGATGAAGACGATTGAACCCACTATATATATCATGCGTAATTCATCTTAATTTGTTTCTAACACATTATTTAAATATGAAGCAGTTTACTAAAACTTTAAACATTTTTAAATACGATTTCATGTTTTTTGTTTGATGTTTGTCATGTTTTGTATCATATATTGTACATTAGGCATCTGTGCCTTTTAGTGTATTTCACATTTAAGAAGGAAGAATTACCTACATTTTATTTGGTGGCCCAAACTGAACAAAAATATGTGATTTGGTGCATTAGTTATTATTTATATTTAGATAAAATTATATATTATATAATCAGATAAAATTCTGATAGCTTGTTCTGTAAATCAATAAGATCATAAGCATAAACACCAGTTGTCGCTCAATCTCTCAAAAATATATCTTATTTTTATTAATAAAGTTCTGAGGTTTTAATGTCGGTGGGCAAATTATATTGCACAATGCAGGCAATATTATCATTAAACAATGATGTTTATTAATAGCCTAAATGTATATCAAAACCCTATTTTTTTATATTTACATATTTAATATTAAAATGCACATTACCTTATTCATGTTGATAAGTTAAAATATGATATGTGTGTGTTTATAACTTTATATATATATACGTATATACATCTATATATATATCTATCTATCCGTGTTTCAAACAATTTTACAGTAGAACTGTACAACACATACAGTCAAGTTTGTTTCCTTTTTTTCCTGAGGGTGCAGGACATTATAGTTTGTTTATGGACGTGAGGGTAGCAAAATAAAGTAAACTGACATATTATACATTATTATCTAAATTATTCATAGGGTGGACTACATGTAAAATTAAAGAAAAAAAAAAAAAAAAAAAAAAAAATATAAATATATAAATATATAAAAAAAAACACACACACACCACTGACACTGAACAAAATGAAATGTGACCCAACAAAGTATTGATGTTGTGTTAATATTGTCAAACCAACAGCTGTATGCACATTTTGGTTGATTGTAACCCATTTGCCTTTCCATCAAAGTTATCTGACATAATCAAGATGAATTTGTTTTGACACAGATTAATCTTGTCATATTTTATTACTATTTTCTAAACGTGAATAAAGTGTGAGAATGTGAGAAATGGGGGGAAATGAATACATTTTGGTTTGATTGTAACTTGACAAAGGTCATCATGAGGGAAAAAGTAGACTATAACACTCCTATGCAGTAGGTGGAGCACTACATCAAACTCCACGTGTGTCTCCACACTGTCTCCTTGAAGAAGACACACATGCACCTCCGTGACAGCTTTCCACTAACAGTCATTTATTTTTCCTAAACTCTGTGGCTCCTCCGTTCAGTCAGCAGCGGGAGATGCCGCGATACGAGCTGTGTGTGATCCTGAAGGCGATGCAGAGGCCGGAGACGGCGGCGGTGCTGCGGCGCACGGTGGAGACGCTGCTGGAGCGCGGCGCTGTGGTCCGGGCTCTGGAGAACCTCGGCGAGCGCAGGCTGCCCTACAAGATCTCCAAACATGACTTACGCCACACGCACGGTGGATACTTCTCCATCGACTTCCACTCCTCGCCGAGGATCGTCAGCGAGCTGCTAGATCACCTTGAGCGGGACATCGACGTGCTGCGCCCGACAGTTTTAAAGAAAGACACCGAGCTCTCCGCTGCGCAGCGATGTGAAGCACAAGCTCAGAAAGCAAAGAGTGCCACTTCCAGATAAATGTGAGAATCAGTGGGTTTTCCTGATCTGTTTTACTTGCAGGGTAGGGAAGATGTTTTTATTCTAAATAAAGGTTTTTGCTCACATAATATGTGACCTGGGGCCTGTTCCATGAAACAAGTTTACTTTTAAATAAGTCAGACCATCTGCCATAAACCTGGCTTATTTGGTAAACTTGTTTTATGAAACAGGCCCCTGGACCACAAAACCAGTCAAATAAACAAGCGTTCCGTTTGTTATGATAGGACAATGTTTGGCTGAGATACAACTATTTGAAAATCTGTAATCCGAAGGTGCTAAAGGTCTAAATATTGAGGAAAACATTAAAAGTTGTGAAATTAAGTTCTTATCCGTGTTATTATTACTAATCCATAAACCATAAATATTACAAAGTATGTTTAATACAATCTTTAATTAACAACATAAGGTTTTTTAGCATAAAAGAATAAATCTATAATTCTGACCCATACAATGCATTATTGGCTATTGCAACAAATATACCCTTGAGACTTATGACTGGTTTTGTAGTACAGGGTCACATATATGTGTGTGTGTGTGTGTAATGACTGTGGATATTAATTGTGTCTTTAAATACAGACATACATTGTATGTGTGTGTATACACTGCTCAGAAAAGTAAAGGGAACACTAAAAATTACACCCTAAACATGAATGAATGAAATATTGTTATTAAATACGTTGTTCTTTACATAGTTGAATGCGCTAATAACAAAAATGATCAATGGAAATCAAAAGTATTAACCCATGAAGGTCTGGATTTGGAGTCACACTCAAAATGAAAGTGGAAAAACACACTACAGGCTGATCTAACTTTGATGTAATGTCCTTAAAACAAGTCAAAATGAGGCTCAGTAGTGTGTGTGGCCTCCATGTGCCTGTATGACCTCCCTACAACACCTGGGCATGCTCCTGATGAGGTGGAGGATGAGATCCTGAGGGATCTCCAGACCTGGACTAAAGCATCTGCTAACTCCTGGAGAGTCTGTGGTGCAACATGGAGTTGGTGGATGGAGCGAGACTGTCTCATGCTACCACTTAAGTGAAAGCAACGCTAGCATTCAAAACTGTCTAAAACATCAGCCAGAAACATAGGAGCTGAGAGGCAGTCTGTGGTCACCACCTACAGAAGCACTCCTTTATTGGGGATGTCTTGCTAATTTCCTATAATCTCCACCTGTTGTCTGTTCCATTCACACAACAGCATGTCAAACTGATTGTCAGTCCATGTTGCTTCCTAAGTGAGCAGTTTGATTTCACAGAAGTGTGATTGACTTGGAGTTAAATTGTGTTGTTTAAGTGTTCCCTTTATTTATTTGACCAGTTTATATTTACTAGGGCTGGGCGATATATATCGAACGATATATTATGTGCACCTCATCAGTAAAGCCGTTTTTTTGATTAGCACTAAATCTTCCGTCAGCTGTTTTTAAATGCAGCGCCAGTTTATGAACAGAGCCGTAGATCACTGACCATCTGCGCCATTGAATCCCCCGCGAAACTAACCGTATCTTGTCAGTGATCTACGGCTCTGTTCATAAACTGGCGCTGCATTTAAAAACAGCTGATGGAAGATTTAGCGCTAATCAAAGAACTGGCTTTACTGATGAGATACGCATAATATATCGGTCGATATTTATCGCCCAGCCTTAATATTTACTGTTTACATAGTTTATGTTAACTATATACTATTACTGTTATGTTAGACATGCATGTGTGTGCATTTATATATACATTGCAATTAATCATGGGACAGCACTAAAATGAACTAGTATTTGGACTTTTTTTGGATTTAATATTTTGAACTACACCTCGTAACTGAGTTCAAATATCACTGTATGATGAACACACGTCGATTAAAGTCATTGCAGAAATGTAAAAATGGAAGTTCTTTGTCTAGCGTTATAAATTTTCAACTTTTTTTAATTTTCTTTTAAATCTGCACTGATGATAGTAGTTGATGATGATGATGATGTGTTGTTGTTGTTGGTAATGATGGTATTGTATGTGTTTTAAGTAAATTCTTGTCTTTTTCTGCTCTAGGTCTGTGTAGATGGCGTCATCTGCTGGATTATGTGAATGGACTTTTGCAACAAGACAAGCTAGTACATGTCAGCATCCTTTTTATAGTTTTGGAGAAATGCATTTAACTTCAGCTAATTATGTGATGTGTATTTACACAAAGAACTGTACATGTGACCTCTTTGCAGAATCAGCATTTTTGGAGTATTTAATGTTAGTAATCACTGCTTCAGTGATTACATGCTCATAAATAAATAACATAAAAATGAAGTTTTATATCTCACTCTGTGACAGTCATACACTTCCACAAATGTGACTTACAAATAAATAAATATATTCAAGCGTAGAGGAAAGCTCAGGATACTGCAGAAAATGAGAAGCGCTGTTCCCTGACCTAGAGTTCATTGTATGCAAAGATTAAACGGTTCCTGTTAGAGAAAGTACAATAAACAGTAACCAGGGGGAAAAAGATAAAACAGCAGTTTACACATGAGTAGTGTTTAATCAAATCAAGTAATACAAAGTTCTTTTCTCATTCTGTTATTATGGCACTTTGGATTGTAAACCTGTAAAATCTCATTTCTTGTGATGGTTTTATTCATCTGTATAGAAATGTTGGCCTTTTGACTAATGTCATAAACAGAGTTAAGGGTTCTTCTTTTTTGTTGTTTTGTTTTAATCTGTTTTATAATCTCATAGGGCAGTTTCCCGAACATGGTTTAAGACTAGTCCTAGATTAAAATAAATGTTATGAGCTGTCTAAACTGGAAAAGGCTTGCACTGAGATATCAGGCTCCTACTATATTCATTT
>JAUCMT010000024.1:20053281-20067314 GCA_032357475.1 Enteromius thamalakanensis | reverse complement strand
TTTATATATATATATATATATATATATATATATATATATATATATATATATAGGAGGATATAAATTACATTATACATAAACACTATGTAAAACTCCAAAATACAACATAAATGCAAAGTTCAAATGATAAGAGCTTTGATTGCGTTTTCGACACAAACAGTGAGGCCTCAGTCGCGCGCATGCGCAGCGGTCAGCTGACACTGAGATCATCAGCATAAAGCTTCATCACGCGACCTGGGCAAGCCACTGCAGCATAAACACCTCCACCATTCAACACAGACAAGAGCCAAAACACGACGCAGCAGTTCAGGAGAAGTCTTTGCTCGAGTCATGATGCTTCTCACGCTGCTTTTCATCTCCACAGGTAATTTTTTAACCTTCTCTTTATTTTAAGTGTTTCGTTATGAGAAGTATGGCATCGGTGCAGCGAATGGCGAAGGAAGTGTTTGGTAAACATGTCATGTAACGTTAGGTTACTGACAGTCGGGCCCGCTTAAATGGAAATGTTATATTTAAGTTAAATACACAGCTTAACGTATTATTTATTCTCGGCTTCTTGAACAGAATACACGTATTTGATAGTAATTGCAACAATATTGTTTCCCGATTTATTTATTAGTCAATCCGTCGCGTGTTGTGCTAACTGGCTAACGTTACCTTTTTTTTAAGTTATTTATCGATTCTTTCGTGCATCAGTTGAGTTATCTGACTGTTCATTTTGGTTCTTAATGCGTTTCTAAAACTCAAATTTCTCTTGGATTTAATGCGAGTAGTTTTCGCGTCATGACGCATCAGTTTTTTGTGCCCTTCATCATCTCGTGCTTGATTATATGTATCTGACTTCATCAGCTTTATCTTTCTCAGACAGAGGTGTCTAAAGGTTGACACAGTGACCGAAACCTGTGTCCCTAACGCAGATATACCCAGACTGTTTTTTTTTTTTTGTTTTAAATCTATTTTAGATTTATTTTGTCTGACGTCTGATCAGTTATACGCGTAATTTGTATCCGGGTTGATTAGTGCTTCAAAATTACGCCTCTTCGTACATCCCGGGATCCGATCCGTTGCTACATTTGTAGTTTTCATATCCTCTTCTGTGTTCCTTCTTTAGGATTTGCCGATACTATCACAATTTCACTTCGTTTTTTTGTCAAAGGGTTGTTTTTGCAGAGTTTGTTTTGCTCATGCAGGCATAGAGGTAGCCTTTCATTCTTTGGTCTGTATGTGAGGTCAGTTTGCAGCCTCTAGGTTGTGAAAAATGGTTTATTAATAAACCACAAATACCTTTCAACCTTACACACATGCCCTCCATCTCACTTTCCATTGACATGCAGTAGTCTGAGTAGTTGCAAAAGAGGAAGCTGGAAACTGTGTCCTAGTATGGTCTATTGGCCAATTCAGTGTGCATGAGTTTATTTTGAGGTGTTTTTTTATTTCTTCTTTTTGCCATGTGACACATCTCTAGAATCATTTCCGCATTCTGTTTTGCCTGATCACATTGGCAAGAACTTTTAATAAAACATTTAAGAGGTTTTATTTACTAAATACATGTCCATTTTGTATTTTTTTAACTTTAGCTTGAATGAGTGGAATTTATAGTAGAAGTGCTGGTAAAATATTTTATTGTTCGTAAGATCAAAACCGTCTCATAACTAAAACTGTGATCATGCACAGTAAATGACCCAGCTTTACAGCTAGTTCTTGAACCATAGGTTTTATGGCATAGACCTTTCTGATAGTCTTTAGTGTCTGCACTTTTTGTTTTTCACTTTATGCTTTTATTTAGGTGGTTTCAGCTTTGGTTTTGACACTTGATATGGAGTGACAAAAGAGAAGGGGAAAGTCTGCTGGTTCAACAGAAGGTTGCGCTTTCATTGGTAGTTGTGCACTTTGTGTTTTTGACTACCTACAGCAAGAGTTTAAGGATGTTTTGAGTTGTTTTTTTTTTTTTTAAATGATGCATTGGTGGAACAATCGGTGTCACAAGTCATGATTCATTACAGTAACTTTGTGTCAGTGAGTTGGTAAAATGCTCTTGATCTTGTATCTGGGTTGTTGGCTGCGCAGGGTGATGCTGAGCTGGTGGAAACGAATCATAAGACCGCTTGTTTTGTTTGTTTTGTCAGTGGTCGTCATAAGTCTGATGATGTTGCCTACACATTTTAGAATGCAATGCAGGCATTTTCTGTTCTAGGAAAGAAAAGAAATCTGCAGTCACAGACTGTAAGCCTGTTTACTGCAGGATTGACTGATTGTTTCAGGGGAAGGTTTAATTTAGAATTCTAATTTAACCATTGTGCTTTTGGTGAAATCTATATTAACTGGCTCTTAGTAGGTTTGGGGACTTTCCACACATTTCACGCACTGGCAGGTTCTTCTCATATCCTCGGTCTATAAATCAAAGTGGCTTTGTTCTGCAATCTTAATGGTTTCAATAACAGATCTGTGTGCAAAGTCTGATTGTGAAAGTATTTTGTTTTCTTGTTTTTGACTGCTAGAATTTGTTTCTCAAATGTAACTTGTTTATAATTCAATGGGGAGCTTGTGATATTAAAATAGTGTAATAGTGCTTCCTTATTCTGTGGTTATAATACAAATGAAGTACAGTAAACCCTTTTTTTTTTCTCTTTCTTTTTGATGTAACCGCCCGGTCAAATGTCTGCGTGACCATTGTGGCTGTTTTATATACACCTAATCTCTTTCCTCTTGTTTCTTGCTAGCCGTGGCGAGTCCTCTGTTGGGTACAGAGCAGTGTGTCCGCGGTCCCCCCTACTGGTGCCAGAATGTCAAGACTGCTTCCCTTTGTGGTGCTGTCCAACACTGCCAACAGAGCGTGTGGAACAAGCCTCAGATGGTGTGCTGATCTGATATTCAGAAGAGCTTTTGTATGCCAGTGCATAATTCATGAACTCTGAAGTGTATAAAATTTTCTTTTCTTGCAGAAATCTGTGCCATGTGATCTGTGCAAAGAGGTCTTGGTGGTGGTGGAGCAGCTTTTGAAGGACAACGCCACTGAGGTTTGCTGACATGATAGTATTAGGATTTTGAGTTTTTTTATTTTTTATTGATTTTTTTTATTGAAAGCCAAAGTCCAAATTCTTGTATTGAATGTAGGGTGAACTCCTCGGATACATGGAGAAGGTCTGTCAGCTGATCCCTGACGAGGGCTTGGCTGACCAGTGCAAGGAGATCGTTGACAACTACTTCCCCATTCTGATGGGCATCATTGAAGGAGAGCTGGTGAGCTGGATACATGCTTCCATTTCCTTCTAATGATTTGAGTCACTGTATAGGATAATTCCCCTTTTAATTATCATAGTTTGTGATTGAAGGCTTTGAAAATGGGGTTCCTGAACCCCCACCATGTACCAATCTCAACAAAGGCAAAAAATACAACATTAATATGAAGTGACTGTATGCGTGTATAGACTGTTTAAATGACTAACTTGGACATAAGCCATAATGTCGCATTGAGCACAGACAATATTTTTCTCCTTAAGCAGCGTTCACTGTCAACATGATCACAGTTAAATAAAAATAATTTTTCATGACTTCAAAACTGCTTTGGTCTGACTAGACTGGTCTAGTTCCACTAAGATGGTTAGCCATCCACAAAGCAGCCTTTGTGTAATAGGTCATCCTTCCCCATAGAGCCTCATCTGCAATTCACAGTATCAGCCACGGCCATCTTTACGGAACTGAAGCAAGAGAAAATGTATTCATGTACAGATCCTATTGGTCTATATTGTGCTTGACTATTCTTCTGTGTTCCTGTTATCTCACAGGATGACCCTGGTGTGGCGTGCGCAGGTATGGGCCTGTGTGTGTCCCAGCAGGCAGCTCTGGCTAAAGCTCAGCTCATGTCCAATGAGATACCTAAGGTGGACCTGAACCAGCGTGTTAGCCCCTTCCTGCTCAACATCCCTCAACTGCTGTACCCTCAAGAAATTACAAAGAAAGAGACCCCCAAACAGGTGAAGCTGACACAATGGGGCGGTCTGGGAAACCTCTCAAATGCAGAGCTTGATTAATGTTATTATGGTGTCACAGACTATGTTTGCGTTTCTGATTTTAAAATCGGCATAATTCGTTTCAGCTGATTGGAATTCTCTTCTGTCTATAGACTGGTGTAGATGTGTGCCAGGACTGCGTTGCCTTCATTTCTGACACTCAGGAGGAAGCCAAAGCCAATTCCTCATTCATCAGCACTCTACTCGCACAGGTGGAGAGCCAGTGTGAGCTTCTGGGACCTGGCATGTCTGATATGGTGAGAACGAAAGTTTACTAGAGTTGTGTACTCAAGCTGCAGTGCTTTGTGCATGGCATGTGTGGTCTTATCTCTTATTTCTTCAACAGTGCAAGCAGTACATCAGCCAGTATGGACCATTGGTCTTTCAACAGCTTATGTCTATGGTAAGGTCTTATTTATTTATCTGTTACATACTTCCATCCTCTGGGTGTTTAAAATCGTGAGATTGATGTTTAGAAGTGTAAGTTTGCTCAGAAGGGTGGAATATGACCCCTTTTAATTTGGAGAGATTGTTGCAGGTTTCGTGAGTCAACTGAACACAACTGCTTTTTGTTCTCTTTCCTTGTTGAGATTCTGCCTGTCTGCCAGCTTAATCCACAACTATAATCATGTGTTCTTTATTCCCACCTTCACTTTTTATTTTTTTTTCCTTTTTTTTCTCTTCTTAACCTCTTCCTCTTGCGGTTTCATTTGCTCTGGTCTTCAGGAGCAGGTAGGTTTTTCTGAGCTGCTAGTCTCATCCAAGCTTGTGTCATGTGGCTAATCACCTGTGCTGTTTTCTAATCCAACACTGACCGTTGCTAATCTGGGCTTTTGTTAGACTAGCCACTCACACACTCTTAAAATAGCCCTAACGCTGAGGATTTCACGTTTTGTGTAGATGCAGTACCAGACTGATCCATGGATGGATACCACGATATCCATCCATTTAAAAAGGGTTAAAACTATGTACTGCCTCTTCTTTTGGTTACTGGTTTCATTCGACAACAGAATAACAGGAGCATGCTTCAGGAAGCAGGGTTAAACGTACTGGTATATAAGCCCCAAACTCAACCAGAAGTTTGTTTGTGTTTTGTGTAAACGGTTATTGATATTATAATATTAAAAAAAATGGTCTCCGATTTTGGAGGTTAAAGACTTGCAGTTATCTTTTTCCTGGTCTGTAAACTTGTTACATATGTTGTTTAACCAGCTTTCTAGAATTTAATCAAACCATTTTCAATGTTATTTTAGTTCTGTGTACATTCTGCCCCAGACATGGAATTCCTTTTACACCGTTTCCTGAATTCCATTAAGTAGCAAGTTTAAAAAAAACATTTTGTGACCACAGTGTTTGTGTAGCAGACAACTAGCTCTTGAGCCTGTTCTTGTAAGTTAATCAGTCAAAAGCACACTTTGGCTTTAAATAGTTTTAAAATGTCCCCTTCAGTGCCCAAATCTGTCTGAAGTGTTTTAGGTTTGTGTCCAAGTGCTAAAAGAATCAAGGAACTGAATAATCGTTATTCGTAATTGGAACAAAATCTTTAACTTCCATCCTGAGAGCTCCCATTCAAACGCGTTAGAAAAGTGTTAAATTAAACTGCTAGCTTTCATCAGATTAAACTTGCATGCATGGCAGCCATCAGATTGGCAGGATGATGTTAGGCATGCTGTGGGCATGAGTACACTGTTGGAGCATTAATCGGTTAGTCAGAGGCAATGTGTGCTGCATGATGTCTTCAAACTTATTAGTCAGTGCATGCATAATATTCTGCTCATCCTACCTTTTTTTTAATCTTGTGTAACTGGTGACATGTTACTCTCTGAACGTCTTGCAATCCCTCTGCAGCAAGCCAAGGACATCTGCTCTCGTGCTGGATTCTGTTCCGGAAACCCTGAATCTGTGCGCATGGAGAAGCTGGTGCCTGCCAAATCAATCCCTGCTGTCAAGATGTTCCCCGCCACCAAAATTGAAACGCCTGTCAAAAGCGAGCCAGCTAAGGTACAGAAACAAATAGCTTTTGTTGTTTTCATGGGAATCTGCATGTTTGGGCGTTTACATTTTAAAATGGCTTTATGTGCGACACTTTGTTTACATGTCATTGGTTCATTTTAAGAGAGAGAACTGGAAATGGAAACTTTACATTGTCAAAGCAGATGTTGAAAGTAAATTGTAATGACACAAAAATGGCAATCAAATTGAGCTTTAGTTGGGAAATTGCAGGATGTTTCCTTGATGCACGTGCTTCTGTTTTAGACTCTCGTGCGAGTGCGTGACTCTCCTCAGTGTGCCATCTGTGAGTTTGTGATGAAGGAAATTGAGGCTGAGATTCAGGATCACACGTCTGAGGTAAGAAGCCATGTGGGGGAGGAGATAAGATCTGATTGTCTGTTTAAAAACTGTAAGGACCAGTCTGGTCTGAATCTGTTGAAATGTGTGGATTTTCATCAACAATTGTAAGTATTGATTGAAGTTAGCAGGTGGGACTGATGGAATAAGAGGATTTGATAAATATGCAAGGATAATGCATGCAGCTTGGTGTTTTTAGTCAGGCATAGGTTGCATTGAATTTTCTTAGTGACTCAAACTCTAATATTCATTATTATTAGATGAGCCTTGTATCAGTGCAGAAACTGCTTCAAATTATGACTTTGATTTTCAACTGCATTTCAGTTTTCATAGTTCTGAAAGCAAATTCCTATTAAATGAGCTGTGTGTTCATTTAAAAAAAAAAAAAATTCCTCTCTGGAGAACTTTTTTTTAACTTGCACCTATTTATAAATTTCCCGTGTTAAAGGTGTGCTGATCCTTTGGTTTTTCAGGAACAGATTGTGCAGGCTGTGGAGAAAGTCTGCAACATTTTGCCCTCCACACTTACTTCTCAGTGCAAGGATCTGATTGAGACCTACGGACAGGCCATCATTGATCTGCTTGTGCAGGAGGCCGATCCCAAAACCATCTGCTCTTTCCTCGCTCTCTGCAATGGGGTCAGCCATGTCTGTAAGTTACTTTTTGTTTTCAGTGCAATGTTCCTTTTTATTTTTTCCCTTTCTGTATGTGAGATGTCATTTTTAATGCTTTATTCTTGCAGCTGTAATGGACAAGGAACGATATGAGGCGGGCGGCTTCTGCGACGTGTGTAAGATGGCAGTGCGTTATGTGGACGGTATCCTGGAGCAGAACGCTACTCAGTCTGAGATTGAGGAGGCTGTGCTGAAGGTCTGCAACTTCATGCCCGATGCTGTCAGAGATGAGGTAGGTCATACATTAATACATAATCTAAACCCTACAAAATACAAGGAATGGCTCAGACAAAAACGAAGATTCTGTTATGAATTATTCACCCTCATCTCAATCCAAACCTGTAAGATCTTTGATGTTTGTGTGTATCGGTCTAAGCGTGTGTTTTCTTCCTGCAGTGTAACCAGCTCGTTGAGCAGTATGAGCCCATGCTGGTGCAGCTGCTGGTGCAGACGCTCGACCCGGACTTTGTCTGCATGGTAAGATGTATCCTGCACTCTCCAGCTCTAATCATGTGATCAAATAATGATCCCTGATTTGAGATTGTTGGTTTTTGTGAGTACAGAAGCTGGGAGCGTGTCCTGAGGCAGTGAAGAAGCTGCTGGGATTGGAGAAGTGCAGCTGGGGACCAGCATACTGGTGTAAGAACGAGGAGATCGCTTCTCACTGTAACGTGAGTATTGTCTTTCTGCGGTACAAAAGACCATCCACAATATTGAACAGGCTGTAATGTAAACGTAGCTTTTGTGTGTTGCAGGCCCTGGATCACTGCAGGCGTCACGTGTGGAGCTAAAGAATGAGCAGAGCGGTCCACAATAATCTTAGGGAACTAAAGGAAAATTGCTGTAGAGCTGCTTTTCTGTTTTGAAATCAATATTTGGGTTTTCTTTAAAAAAGACATTTTGAAATTAACCTGTCACAGCTAATTTAACAGCCTTGTTTGAGGGGTAAGAATGCTTTTATGGCAATGTGTGTTTTGAGGGGGCAGGGGTTTGGAGGGAGATATGAATGGCAGGTGTAGATATATGGGAAATACTTGCACTGAAACTTTTTTTTTTTTTTTTGCGCTATTTTGAGGATGTTTGTTTTTAGAAATAATCTTGTAGTTGTACATTTGTTGGTTTCTTCAAATATGCACAGAGCACGAGTTTATATGGAAATGGATTGTGCCTTTATCAGAGGAGGAGTTCTGAGAATGAAGATGAAATGCTTTGGATGCTCTAATATCCCTGCCTCCCTCTCTTTAACTGTAAATGCACCTGCAAGGCCAGTGATTTTAAACCTTTGTTTTTAATGGGTGACATTAATGGAAGTCAGTTTGCTTTAACTGTCTGTTTTTTTGTTTTGGTGTATTAATGATCTGAAGGGGAAGTGATGTTGACATTCTTCATTTGATCCCACTAACTGACGCCTGTCACTAATTGATCTGTCACTGCTACCTAAATATCAGATATTATCCTTGTGCTTCACATTGTTTAAACTGAGCTTTTTTTTTTATTATTTTTTTTTTTTATTGAAAATTATTTAGTTTTTAAATTTAAATAAAACCAACTTCAACCCCATTCTCTGTGGTTTTCAAAATCCCATTTGATTTATTAGTAAAGTGTATAAATCTGTTTTTAACTTTCAATGCCTTTTCTGTAGATGTAAACTGGACTTTTCTAGTCATTTAACATCTGCCTCTTTCCAATTATGCCTTTTCAGATATGATCTTTCATGCAGTGCGTCATGTACATGAACAAACTATCTGCAAAGTTGTGACGCAGACGGTGCATGATAAATGAATTCGCTCTCATTCGCTTAAACGAGTCGTTAGCAATTCGAATCTTTTTCTGTTACGGATACACGTCACTAATATGATGAATCTACAAATTATGAGTGGTTAACATTAGTTTTTTTTTTAACAACACCCCAGCAGTACAATCTCTTGTGCTCACGTCATTTTACTGATGACTGCTTTAACACTGTTGGAGTAAAACGCGATATTCACCAAACGCTTGATCTTAAAAGATGGATCAGTGAACAGTTTATTTAGACGGGCTTGCTCTTCTGAACTTCAACCAGCAAGTATGATTAATAATTGATGATTGTATTTTCCAGTGATCGTTTAAAATTAATTTATTCGCGTTATGTTGTGTAACAACCCAGCACATGTCTTGGTCACTGGCTAACTTGTGTTTCAGTAGTTCAGCTGTGGGCCTAATGTAGTCTAAACATTGTGATTGACACAGCTTGACTGTCTCTCATTAGTTTCAGTAATGATAAACGATGGCTTGATATTTTTAGCATTATACAGTGTTGAAGTTCACAATGTATAGTTGTGCCCGATTCGCTTACAAAAGCGAATTGTGAGCACTTTCCATGGTAGTCTGTGCTAACTAGTTGACGTATTCTCTTTGAAAGCATCCCTAGTAACGTCAAAGTGTAGTTTTGGTACAAACTCTGTAATAATGGCCGTTTCGTTTTCTGACACATGCTGTAGCAGTAGACCACTCATAAAGGACTGCACCATCTGACCAATCACGGGAAAGAGGGGTTTAGACAGATTTGAGTTTTCGAGGCGTTTACGAATCATTTAGAAATGGGGTAAAATTAAATCTAATTTTGGAGAAAAATAAAGTGTTTTTGCACTGACTAAAACGTAGCCTACTTTTTTTTACATTTATAAATATATTGAAGTTCTTTAGCAAAAAAAAAACCACGAATACAGTTTGGCACTTTTTTTTTTTTTAAAGGTTCACAGCTGCAACTTATATAAAATGAAATGTTTACAAAATTTCAAACCGTTCCATACTTGACGCCACAGGAAGTTTCGGAGGTAGCACATTTGAAGTAACTGAGGTAGTGAGTTGTGGATTCTGTGTGAGGCTGACACATTTTTCATGATATCATGCTGAGAAGAGTTCAAAATTAAAAAGAAAAGGTGACAACCAGTGTTCCTTCACTTCCAGCGATTGATCCGACGCAGCTGCACATAAGTCAGAATCAGACACACGCACATGATGCCTGTCAGAGCTACCTGGTTCTGCCAAAAACCCCACGTGCTGTAGTCGATCTCTTGATCATCCAGATACTTGTTACCTGTCATGCTGTCAGTAAGAGAGAGAGTTTGCAGTTGAAACATCTCACATTACCAGTTTTGGCAACTGCTTTTAATTGAAAGTAGCTAAAACTGGTAGCAAAATGTCTCTAGATGACATAAAAATGGCAAAATCACTGATCTATATAAAGATAAGTATAGATCAGTGGGCAGATGAGAACTTATAAGGTCCAGGAAGTTGCTATATTTGTCCCTCTCACTGTTCACATCACTAAACTTAATAGTTCAGTAGGTAACGCCACCGAGTGAGTCTTACCTGGTGTAGTTAATTGTAAAGACTTGATCTTTTAGCTCGATGATGGCAAGTGCCTGAAGGGAGACAATTTGGTTGGATTAGTGCTGATACACAAATATATACAGACTTGGATGAGTTGTAAATTGTTTTATGTTCTTACGTTGTAGCCATATCGGAATATACTGGCCCACTTCAGCCAAGACATCCCACTTAGCATTGAATTCAGGTTCACTAGGAAACCTCCAAACACCTGAGGAGACCCAGGACAGAGAAACCAGTAGGATTAGGTCATGCTAGGTCCCAAAAAATACACCTTCATCCCATTAATTGCAGCTTACTTCCTAATGTCTTCTTGGTGCATTTCAAGCAATCATTTTCACCTTTTTAACTTATCAGTTTGGTTTGTTTAGCACTATGGTGGTTTAGTGCCAGGTTAAAAAAAAATAATTATGAGATTAAAGTTGTAATATTTAGGGAAAAAAAGAAAAAATTGTGAGAATAGTGTCAAAATAGTTAAAAAAAAAAAAAGTAACATTTACGAGAATACATTTTTATATTTTGAGAATAAAGTCAAAAATACAAGAAATCGGAGATTAAAGTTATAATATTTTGAGAGTATATTCTACATCTTATTACACATGCAAATGCCCTGGGAGAAAAATTAGACTTTATTCTTGTAATTTCAACTATATTCTCAAAATATTACGACTTTAATCTCATAATTTTAGATTTTATTATTTGTAATTTTTTATGTGGCATTAAAACGGCATTGTATTTTATACATATGAAATCATGTTGAAAAATAATCTGAATTTTGGCAAGATCTATCATTTTGGAGGTTTTCAAATGTTAGGTTTAGGGTAAAAAAAAAAAAGTGAACCGAACCATTAAGAAAATGCAACTATTAGTTTTCTGTTTTTTTTTAAGAACAAAGCAAACAGTGTCTGTCAATCTTCTGTTCGGCTAAACTCACCATCATTACGACATAAGGCAGTGCGATAAGGATGTTAGCCATGGCAAAGGAGCCCACGCTAGCACTGACCAGGAAGGCCAAGCTCACGGCTGATAGACTGACCATACTCATGGTCAAACAGTACAGGAAGAACGCATCCACATCAGGCTTCAGACCTGAGCCACAGACAGACATGGAGCGTATTAATTACAGTACAGCAAAAACCCACAACAAAGGGCTGTCGACATTATGCGATTTATGTTTACAATAACAGTGAGCAACTGCCACCATAATGGCAACACCCAGGGACCCTCACCATTCCTTACACAGTAACAATGAATGAACACACTTCTTTTGCTTCATGCACCATCTTGGATCTTTTCAGTGCATTACGGCATATGAAGACTCCTGATGACAGTACTCACCCATCATGAAGTAAGGGATGGCAGAAAAGATGAAGACGGGGAGGATTCGGTTTGGTATAAGGTCAGCAAACACTTTGGACAGGAAGTAGACAGAGGTGCGGTAGAAACCACTCGAGTTCTCATGGCTGCAGGTGAGAGGAACATGTGATGGTGGTCTAACTCATAATACCATAATCTCATGATTGGAGGTTGACTCACATGAAGAGCACCCTCTCGCTGATGAAGAGCTCCACCGCAGACAGATTGCCAAACACCATGTTTATGACCAGGAAAAAGAAAGCTCCAGTTCTGAAGAGAAAAGAAACATAATGAAAATACAATGTTTATTAAGTGATTGACTATCTTTATTATTTGTAGTCTTTTTTTTAAGATGAAATGACAAATTGTATTAAATATGATCAGGCTATAAAGGAATCGTTATTCATCATTCAATCATTATTTTAATGCATTGCTTGTGTGTGTGTGTGTATTTAAAAATATTTTGTATATTATAGCTTTTTTCTGACCTCATATACTCTCTCGTTCTATATATATATAATGTATATATATATTTGGGATTAGGGTATTATAGGTTGGTTATTTTCTGACATTATTTTTCATTTACATTAACCTTAATTTCTGTGGCATGGAGTTAAACTGAAAATTGTGGCAGAAGACCCAATGAAGTACGTGAGCTGTGGATCTGGATCAGGTGCTCACCTGTTCTGAAGAGCCTCTGGTAAAGTGTGTGGGATCTGGTAGTAGATCAGTCCCACTAAAATACCAAAGAAAATGTTGAGGAACAGTTGGGCATAAGATGTCTGAGGATTCCTCAAGATGTTTCTAACGGTGCGGCCACTCACCAACATGAGCTGCAACATGTGAAGAGGTTATTCCTGGTTACTTGAGTCAACGTTAGCTTAGCTAAACCATTGGTTCTACATACCTGGTAACAGAAAGATGTGGCGTAACCAACACTGTCACCTTTAGTGACCTCAGGGTCAAGCCCATCTGAAATATGAGCGAGTTGGTCTTTTACATCGAGGAAATGAGTGGACTTTTTGTATATAACCGCCAGAGGGTTTTCATTCTCCACCATCTCATCGCTGCTGCTACACTTCTCTACAAACACACAAACACAGATGGTTAACGAGAGCAGTCCAAGCACTTAGTAAAGTAAAAGTGTCATACCAACGGCATGACAAAGAATTCAAATAAAGACAGTTCCAGTCCTAATGTGGATTGGTCACAATCACAATTTGGTCACAATTGGCTGAAACCTTTTGTAGCATTAGACATGTCTAATTTAATGTGTCCTAGCTGAAAAAAAGAATAATAAATAATAAAACATTTAGGACCTGATTTACTATTGTGTATTTGAGGACGGACGGTTCCATTTGTGACATCCAGAAAGAAGTCTGCCGGGTTGTTGAAAGGCTCACACTTGTAACCTACGACACATGAACACAAGTGTGAGAATCACATGACACATGCATTGATGAGCGGATCACTGCTGATCTTCATTTCAACTGTCTGTCATTACCTAAGTCCTCAAAGTAGGCAACGGCTTTGTCGGCGGCCCCTGCGTAGATGATTTCTCCTTTATTAATGAGTGTGAGGTGGTCAAACTGGCTGAAGATGGAGTAGCGTGGCTGGTGAATGGAGAAGATGACAGTCTTGCCTTTTTTGGAGAGCCTAGGTTGCAAAATACAAACAGGTTGTACATGTCTGTGCTCTATATTTGTAGGGGAATGTGGTTTCTTCTGATAGCTACAGTTATAGCTAAAGAAACAAGACACGAAGACATGTCAAATGTAATCTCCCTGGAGATTAGATACAATAAAATTTTGAAATAAAAGCTTTTATTCACAATGTATTTGTGTGTTTACTGCGTAGATGTATGTATTAGGCTTGGGCGGTAATACGGTATTATGGTATACCGGGGTATCTAAAAATTGCAACGGTATCAGTTTCAATACCGTTATACCGTCGTAAAAAAAAACAATTCAACAATTCATATTTCTTAGATAATTTATTTTAGACCTGAAAATGCGTATGTGTGGTTGTCACCACGAGACAGCGTGGAGGAGAAAGACAGAGATGGGGAAACAAGGGGAGTTGCGCACTAGAGACCTGCACAGACTTTTCAGCCCCGCTCTCGCAAAAACATATATTATGCCGCAAATAATTATATTCTCCTGCAAACAGCACTAACATGATGACCTTGCCGTCCACGCCTGCATTCACCCATCAGATCTTGTCCCGCACCGCGCTCGGTGCGTCAGGTCCCGCAGGAGTGCAGCTCTCTATC
>JAUCMT010000024.1:20023602-20033897 GCA_032357475.1 Enteromius thamalakanensis | reverse complement strand
TCGTTCCTTTTCTTTTCCAAAAATCACCGTAAGAGCTGAATGAAGTGACATAAGTTGTACATAAACATTACAATATTTAAATCTAATTAAATTTGAACACAAAATTATGCTCTGCAACAAAATTATTTTACAAGGAGCGAGTCTCGCCCGGGGAGCAATTTAGTGTAGAACCGCCACTGTTCAGGGGAATATTAGCAGCGAATAGGGAGGTACTGGCGGCTGCTTGGGACTTTTGGTTGAAGGAAGGAGGCGGGCCGGTTGCTTCCAGGAAGCCGATTAGGCAGGGCTGTGGCTTGAGTTTAAATGGTAGGAAGTTGCTGGTTGGCAGGCTGAGGAATCGGGTCCTCGCGGAGGTATTCGGATGAGTCAGAATTAGACATTGTTGTTTGTTGGAGGTATCTTGTGCAATGCGATTCAGAAGAATGCAAAAACGAGATACGTAATAGTATTGAATAGTTGGTAACAGCTAAATTAAGTTTCAAAATTGGATTTCAACTACATTTTGTGTGACAGTGTCACAAACTATCCCTTTAATATTAACACAATACATTGGGCTGCATTTTTATACACTTTTCTTAGCTTATTATAGTTTTTGTTAGCATTCTAAATTAGATTTTGTTTTTAAATTTGTTTTTATGTTAATTTTATTTAAAATTGCAGACATTTTGTATGTGTTTTGGTCATTTTCATTTAAATTTATTATCCTTCATATTTGAAATTAAATAGTCTATATATAGTTTTTTTAAATTATATTTTAGTCTTTTGTTTTAATGTATTTAGCTTATGTTAGGGATTACACTTAAACCAAATAATTTTTTTAAATTGAATTTTTCCTTCATTATTCTTTTCTGTTTTTTTTTTTAATTTGTGGGTTTTCTATCTTTATTTTGATTAGGTGGGAGGGATGGGAATGGGATTGAGAAAGAACCAAACCAGGACTCATACTTGGGTCTTGTAAGCCCATTGTTTTCAGATAAAAACTTCCCAATTCTGGGACCTTCAGAAGAAAATGTGTTATAGCATTAGCTCTTTGTATATTTGTTTTTTGTTTGGCTGCAGAAACCAGTTGGGTGACATAGTTATCCTTTGTGCCTCCTATTTGTGTATACTGTCAAAAGTTGCATGTTTCCTGAGGCTAATGACAAACTAATGGCATTCTTGGAAGTTCAGGGTCAGCAAGTGTACTTCATCTGTAGATCTGCATTAATAATGGTGTCAGTGACATTAGGCATTAGTGTTGAACTGGGGCATAGAGGTGTGGAAAGTAAACGCCTGTCTGTGCTGAAAGAGGCTCAGGTGATCTGTCAAAGAACTTTTTACTGCCCGTAAAACTACATGATAGCCAAGAGTCACTCTCTCCAATTCGGATTCATGAATTTGCAGTGCGACCCAGTCTCATAACCTGACACGGTGAGAAATCAATGACAGCCACTGCTGATGGTATTGTAACTGGTAAATTATTTAACTTTTAAGTAGTTCACTCAAAATTGAAATTAGTTGCACCAACCCTCATGTTGTTGTTCATGCGCACCTACTTTTATGGAATTTGAATTGTTTTCTTGATAGATGAAGTCAAGTCACATGTAAATGAATGCTTTGTACAAAACAGAAAACAGGAAAATATAGTAACAGCGTTAGGTACTGTTTCAAAATGTGTCAATTATGAAACAACAGTTTCAGCTGAAAAGCAGCTCTATGGAAGAAAATATAATTATTCAGCTCAGATCAGATTCAGTGTTTATTCAGTTTAGTTTAATAACAGTGTCAAAGTTCATCATTTATGTAACAAGTTTAAAAGCAGTAAAACAATTTTCCAACATTATCATTATCCAACGATTATTATTCATTATTCATTTAAAGGCTTGTACATGTTTGTATATATAAATAAGCACAGAACACACACATAGTATGTAAGAAAAACAAACATTTATTTTGAATGTGATTTATTGTTTGAAAGCACTATTTTTTTTAGAAAAAAAAATTATTTACTTTATTTAAATTATTATTTAAAAAAATACTTTCATAACTTCAGTCATATTTGCCCAAATCTTTAATTTTATATGTTGTTGTATATTAAGTCGAAACATTTGTTGGTCGCATCCGGTTGCATCAGATAATGACAATCTGGTCAATTCAATCCTGGTGCATTGCTTTGTGCCATATATAGTACTGCATGCAGTGTGCCCTGAATTTTCAAAGAAATTTTAGCTAGTGAGTGTGTTGTTTCAAACCTTCCCTGTGTGTGATGAACACGTCATAGAAAGAAAAAGCAGAGGAAGTAGTGGGAATAACCCTGACTGGATGGGATGGCCTCCCCTCTCTTCCCGTCTAATCACTGCTCTGACCTCACCGCGGCTGTTGTTGGCTCTAACTTAATGGTTGGGGTCTGGACATGAGTGATGGAGCGGAGCCTGACCCAGGGGCTGTTTACACTAGCACACCAAACATTCTTCACCCTCATTTGCGCCACCTTCCATTCACCTTGTTTGGTGTAGACGGATAGATTAATCAGGATAAGAGACTTTTATTTACCCTCACTGGACTGAGTGGGACAAATTACTTTTGAAAGTCAGACTCGGCTGTGAGCCCGGTCCCCGCCACAGAACCTGAGGGTCCTCAAGCATCAACCTCTCCTATCGCTCTCTTCTACTCCCACTCACAGGGCTTTTGCATTAAGAGGAAATTACAGCATGCTGAACACACGTGTGCAGGGTTTTGATCTGAGCCGCATATGCAGCTCCGTGGATTGTGAAATTACCTTTTATTAGATTGATTCATTGCTAGTGATAATGTATTGATTATATGGATAGTTCATATTCATGTCATCGTTTACTCACGCTTTAGAGCAGAAAGGAGTTCATACAATGAGAATTAGTGGAGACAATGTTATTTTGATCCCTTTTACTTTAATACACTGAAAAAACAAACTCAAATTCAGAACAAAAAACAGAATAGAATAGAACAAAATGCTAATTGGCCTTATATTGGCTAATTTATGCATTCCTAACATGGCAAAGTTATGTATCCAAAATGTATACTTTATCTTGCAAGGAACATAGGAGGGGGAAAATATGTTCAAATATTCCATTTAATGTCAAAAATTTAAATGAAAAAATGCTATATAAAAGGATTTTGCTATTTAAGGATTTTTGATGTTGTATTTACTGTAGATGTATATTCTGTATATTTACATGCAACAGTTTTTTCAAACTTAAATTGACAACAAACATAAACAAGTATTTATATTTTATATTTACAGAGTAAATTAAAAACAGCCTCATGCAAAGCATTCTGGGAACCAGAAATCCTCATCAACCTTTTTTCTTTTTTTTCCCAACCAAAAATGCTTTGCTGTTAATGCAAGGCTGTCATTTTATTTATTTTTTTCTGTAAAGATAAAAACGTTTTAATGTTTAATATTCATTTATCTTTGAACAAACTGTTTCCAGTAAATTAAACAAATTTAAATCTACAGTAAGTTACTGGCAACCAGCTGCCAGTACTACTGTAATTTCTACAGAAATATTTAACAGTATATGTTTCTGTCACCATTTAGGTGTACTATTACATTCACTGATGTAATAGAAAATGCCTGGGTCATTAAAAAATAGTTAAACAGAAAAAGGAAAAGTAGAGTTCTTCACATTACAAATGGTTGTTGAAAGCAAAAACATGCTTAAATACTATTTAAAAATCAAAAGCAAAAGAGACACCAGTTTTGTAATCAACAACCAAATTTAAGAAGAAACAAGTATTGTCATATTTATTCAGCAAATACTGTATGATGCAGAGTGGTGTAATCATTGTTTTATGTTTGAAAAATCATTTTATGAACAAACAGATGATTTGTTATTTTGTTACATTCTGTCATGCATTTTTTAGCAACATGAGGGCGAGTAAATGATGACAGAATGTTCATTTTTGGCTGGACTATTCCTTTAGGACTGTGTGATGCATCGAACAGATTGTGACTTAAATATGATTTTTATTGTTAGTCACAAGAGACTCTTCCATTTTTAATCATTTAGGCCAACCTGTTATATTTAAAACCAAACCTGTAGAACGCTGACCAAATGCCTGTTTGGGTTTTGAAATTCTGCCAAGCTTTCAAAGTGCACAGCCCTTCCTAAAGGTCCTCCTTCATAATGGATCTTGCATGCTGAGGTGGTGCGTAATGGATTCGATCCAAGACAGTGGTTTATTCAGCAGTCTTAGTGGGAGCGAACCGCAGCTGTCGCTACACATATTTCCTGAGGAACGTTTCTGCCTTGTAGCTGAAGGCCGTGAATGCAGATTTCTCCCAAATGACAGATTATAGGTTTAAAGGAACATCTGTATACACACACACTGCAGAGGGAAGTGTGTGTTGTGCGTTTGTAAGGGAGATGAGCGGGATCAAGTCGGTCCTGTGACTTCCACTCAGTTAAACGACAGCTGGCTTTGGCAAAACAGCTGACAAACATTTCTCTTATGGCCATTATGCTTAAAACAGCGGCTTTGCACGTTTACATGTCTGCCACATGCTCACCATACACTTCTGTACATGACCTGTCCAAGTGACTGTCTAATCAGCATTTTAATCACATTGGCATTATCAGTTATGAACAATTTCCATAGGGTTATGGTCTGTATTTATTGCCCTATATTCATGGCATGTGTGTTTTATGTGTTTTATTTTCCTTTGGTCTATTCAAGTTTATTATAGCTATATATCTAAATGCAACTTTAATGAAGTCAGCAACTGCTTACAGTTGAGAACGATTATGGGTGTTAAGAGTGCAGGAAGTTTATTAACAGTTTATCAAGTAATCATGTTACAATCAAGGGCTCGGTTTGAGGAACCTATACTGTACACGGTACAACTCTGAAGGTATCAGATATTGAATTATGTGTGAGTTAAGAACGCCACTCAACATGTGTTTGCAGTGATTTATTTGAGCAAAGTGATTCTGCTGTTCAGTGGTGTTAGCAGAGTTTGAAGGCTATTGAAAGGTGCTCGGTCTGCACTGAATGTCAGGAGAGGCTCTCTTCCCTGTGTGATGTTTGTGTTTTATGGCAGTATGTGGGAAGCTCGTATTGAGTGGGCTCAGTGTTGATGTGAGTCCACTGTAACTGTGGTTAAGGGTGTAGTAAACCCGGGGCCCTTCACTTTTATGATCTGAATGAAGTAGCTGGAAAACACTGTTGGGAAGAACAGCAAGCACAGCCTCAAACACACTGCCAACAAAACTGCATTGATAGATAGGGACAGAACTATTTAATGCAGAAATTTAAATAGTTTTCAAATTCCCGCGCTAACATATACCTGCCATGCGTTTTTTTAAATATCAACATTGCTACTTTATAATGAATCAGAGAGAAACACAACAAATAAATGTATTATATTTATTATGTTCTGAAAGAAGATATATGTACATATATATATATATACATGGGGCGATATCCTTTTAAAAGGTACTTGTTTGTACCTAAAAGTACATATTAGAACCTAACATGTACAGAAGTGTACTGCATAACAACATACATTATAAATACCTTAATAATGCATTAAGGGTTAAGGGTTAAAAAAAAAAAAAAAAAAAACTTTGTAAGGTAGTGTTCCTATGTATGAATAGCATTTTAAAAGAACTTACAGTGTGTTACAATCATTCTTTATATTTAACAAGACAACGCAAGTAATTTTACAATTTCTTTTGTAAATTTCCTACTGGAAATATATACAAAAATACTGTTTGATTAGTAACATGAATTGCTGTTGTAAGGTCTTTTATGATATATAGCTATGATATGGCAGCATAACAACAACAAAAAGTCTTTTAAGAAGAAGAATCGCTTCTCAACACTGAGACGCTAGATTAGGGCAGAAGACGAGCACTAGGTGGTGCTCTAAGACAGCTTATTTGTGAACAGCTGCTCTGTTGGCACACTACATGAGGCTGGTATGCTTCTCAACCTCTAAAACTGTAAACAAATTAACACAGAGTCTGGTGACAATTATGCGAATTACAATAAATAACTGCATGAATGCCAGTAACAGTTGAAGCAATCAGATTCATTTCACTGTTTAGTGGAGTTACAACATAACATTTTTTCACTCTTAAGTCTTCTTTTTCAAGGAGAAACATTGACTTCCCACATTGATGGAATATAAATTTTCAGTTTAAGCCCTACAAAATTCAAGGAAATGACAGTGCTTGTGCAAAAACGGTGTTCTGGGTGGTTGCTATATGATGGCCTACTGGCCCAATGATAATCTGACCTGTAGATATACCTGGGATCCATTATTCGGTATAAGTCTAAATAATTTTGTATATGCTAGTTAAAAATGTAAATATGATTGTTTAGTTAATAAGAGACCTCAATAAGCTACATGATTCAAAATATTTCTAAAAAATGTTCATATACACTGAATAACATTTTTAAGGTGATTGCAATCAATTTGTTTTAGCTACATTTAAATAAACAAATTTACAAAAGTATTTAAATGTAGCTAAAATGAACTGATTGCAACCACTTACCTTAAAATATCTCTGCGGCTTCAATTATATAATTGCATGGCAAAATACTTAAGGTTAGGTCAGTAGTAACACTACTGTCAAAGAAAATGTATATTTAGCTGTTGTTGCCTGAGCTTTTGGGTCTTCAGCAATATTCTCAGTTTTACAGATTAAACTGACATTTACAGTAAAACCTATTCAATTAACTTGAACAATGTTAATATACCAAATGACTTAAATCAATGTTTTACCTTACTGACAGCCACATTAAAACCACACAAATAGAAAGCCATATGATGAATCAAAACTCATTACAATTTGTTTTCCAACAAGCTGTTAATATGTCCCTGGACCACAAAATCAGTCATAAGTAAATGGATATTTATAGCAACAACACGTCGATCGATTTTTCTTTTATGGCAAAAATCATTATATGTATCGGGTAAAAATTATGTTCCATGAAGTTATTTTGTAAAATTCCTTCCGTAAACATATAAAAACATAATATTTATTTACGCGTTGATTATAACTTAATTTTAGTTCTTATTATATATTTATTGATTTTTTTACTGCCTTAGATTCCAGATTTTCAAATAGCACCAAATTTCGTCCTATCCTAACAAACCATACATCAATGGTAAGCTTATTTTTTTCAGTTTCTAGATGATGTATAAATCCCAATCTCGGACATTGACCCTTGTGACTAGTTCTGTAGTCCAACCTAACATACAGTATATAGTATATAGAAAGTGTCACACAGAGAATTCTGAGAACTATAAGATGACATCTCTTCCAAACACTAAAATGACTAGATTTATTATAGTTTTTTTTTTTTACCTTTTAGTATAGTGATGCAGTTTACCATTAGGCAATTAACCATGTTTTTACAGGAGCATTTTTTATAGTCTCTCACAATTGTGATCTTTTTTTATATGAGCTGAGATAGATATAATCAGATAAGGTAGCACATTATATTAAAAGTAATTTTTCTCAATTCATCCTTGCAATGAATGACCCACTATTAAATTTCGCTCTTGTAATATTGCTCGTAGGCTTGTTTAGCCTCTATATGGGTTTTAACAGGTGCTCTTTAACACTTCTATGCCTGAAAGCGTCGATGCCCATGTTTACTTTGAAGACAGTTTTGATGGAATGTTTCTGTGGGGCACACGGTCCAATGAAACCCTTATCTTTAACAAACTATGCAGCGAAAGCCGTGCTTCCCCTCTGACTGGGCTTGAATAGAGACAAATGATTCCTGCATGTAGGAGGGCCTGATGTCTCATGTGGAGCTTTGGAAAGGTTCTCAGCGAGACAGCTGCTGTCTAGACTGTCACCCTGACTTCTCAAGCTTTGGCCGTAGGGCCAGATCTGAAGAACAGCACTTCGACAAGAAGCTTAACTGATCCTCGCGGCCTGTAAGATTATCTGCTGTCCTTTAAACATCCTACGTCTGTGTCTTACCTGCTTCTGGAGCAATAGAAAATGCAAGCAAAAGAGCTCATGTGACGCCTGAAGCCACTACACCTGAATGCAGACTCTTTCTCTGTGACACGGTAGAAGTGTGATGCAGCTTGACCTAATATCAAAGCGCCACAGTCATTGTTTGATAATAAAAAGTACATATTTTACTACTACCTAATTTTGCACTTTGTAAGACAAGTCATTTTAGCACCCTTGGATATGGAGAAGTAGGAGTGACACTTAAAAATAACATTAAAGTGCAGTAAACAGTAAAATAATAAGTGAATAAAAAAAACCCCAAAACATTTTAATTGTATTATGAAAAACTATTTGCTTACTGCCCTTTGTCAGTTTGTCAAATGCATTGTTTTATCTATTTGTAAAAGTAAGTTAAAAATGCCACTGGCCAGTTTACCCATAGTAGAAAAACCAATCCACTTTTGACTTTATCCCAAAGTTTCCTGACGACTGTCTTATGAAGAGCTAATAGGAGTACTGGTCAGATATTATAAAACTCCGGTCAATCATGCCCAAAGTCTTAGCTAAAGTGTTTTTGAGATCTCAGCAAGGTTATATCGTACAACCGATAAACAACAATCATACTAGAAAGAAAAATGTCACAGAAAAACCACACATATTACAACATATGTGGTCTTATGGTAGTTTAGCTGGTGTTTTCCCTTGTGAAAAATATTTTAATTTATTTACAATTTACATATTTACAATTAAAAAATATATATATAATGTAGTTTAAATTGATGTTAAATTCAATAAGTTAAAGTTAAAGGGATAGTTTACCCAAAAATAAAAATTCTGTCATAATTTTCTAAGCCTCAAGTTGTTCTAAACCGGCATGAGTTTCTTTCTTCTGCTGAACGAAGATATTTCAAAGAAAGTGGTTAACCAGACAGTTGACAGTAACCACTAACATCCATAATATAGAGAGAGGGAAAAAAATCTATATCTATATATCTATATCTATCTATCTATCTATCTATCTATCTATATATATGTATATATATATATTAGTGGTGGGCCGTTATCAGCATTAACGTGCTGCATTAATTTACTCTTATCGCACAATAAAAAAAATATTGCCGTTTATCTATTCATAAAATTGGGTTATATCATAGCTTGCAAAGTATACCAAGCTGAATTGCACTGTTGCCCTATTTGGACGGGACTAGTTTTCTTAACTACTGTACATGTGAGCTTCGATTCTTATCACCTGTCGTCCGAGATATTCATGAACCATTTCAGACGGGACTCCGTGTTTATTACAGAGGTGAGAGGGTCTGTTTTGTAGATCTGGGCGTCACAGAGATCACGCGCTCTGTATGCATGCATTGCTATAATCATTCAGATTGATTACAATTAGTATAATCACAAATACCTTGGTAAAGCTAAATGGCTAGTACAGCAAAACCATGTTAATGTGTGGTTTCTTTAGTTCAACTATTATTATTTTTATTTGTAGTAAACCCATGTTTCATTTTGATAATTAAAACATATGTAACCGAGTGCAGAAATGAACATGAGTAATCTTACCTGATGCTGATATTACAATAGACAGTCTTAACAGTTTACGTGATCTGGCTTTTTATTTGTATTTATTTACTTTTTTTATATATCAAAATATATTAAACATGCGTGTGGTAAGAGCATCTACGGCATATCGCGTTGGCTAAAACATACAAGGAAACGCGTTGCGAAAAAGCATTCAGACTCCAGAATTATCACAGAGGTTAAAAATTAATCTATGCCCACTCCTAATAGTGTGGTCAATAAGTATTTGATCACCCTGTGATTTAGCAAGTTCTCTTCTTTAGAAATCATGGAGTGGTCTACAATTTTCAGCATAGGTGCATTTCCACTGTGAGAGACAGAAAAAGAAAAATCCGGAAAACACATTGTATTAGATTTGGTACAGAAGCCTTTGTTAACAATTAAAGAGGTCAGACGGTTCCTGTAGTTCTTTAACAGGTTTGCACACACTGCAGGAGGCCCACTCCTCCATACAGATCTCCTCAAGATCCGTCAGATTTCGGGCTGTGGCTGAGCAACACAGAGTTTCAGTACCCTCCAAAGATTTTTAATTGGACTTAAGTCTGTAGACTACCTAGGCCACTCCAGAACCTTGATATGCTTCTCTTGTGTCTTTTGACAGCTCTTTGGTTTTGCCCATGTTGCTACGTAGACTTTGGCGGATTGTGGGGTGCACATGTGTCTTTATATCAGCTAACAACCTCAAAGAGGTGCTACTTCTGTAGAATCATGAGCAGAGTGAAGCTGGACTATTTAAAAGCAAAATAACAGGTCTTTGAGGGTCAGAAA
>JAUCMT010000024.1:19981922-19992409 GCA_032357475.1 Enteromius thamalakanensis | reverse complement strand
TTATCATTACTGAAACTAATGAGACAGACAGACAGTCAAGCTGCATCAATCACAATGTTTAGACTACATTAGGCCCACAGCTGAACTACAGAACCGTAAGTTAGCCAGTGACCAAGACATGTGCAGGGTTGTTACACAACATAATTGTTACGAAGCAGACAGACTCAGGAGGTAAGTAAAAGTATAACAGAGTTTATTTCACAGATGAGTAATGGGAACAAAGTTAATCAAACATAAATTCATCCAAGACTGGGAATATAATCAAACTAAAGTCTCTTCTGATCTTTGCAGGAATATCACAGGCACACACCACTTGCCACTATGGAGACGAGGAGAGGATTCTCTGGAGAGCACACAGGAGTTCAAGTAGCCTTCTGTATGGAAACAGGTAAGGTAAAGGTTAGTACAGCAAGTAGAAGGATAGGAGATAGTTCACCTGCGAATAAACGAGCTCGAACAGAGAATGCATGGTGGTGTGTGGTTTTAAGTGCTCCGTGATTAGTGCTGGGATCTGGGACAGGTGATGATGACAGGTGTGCAATCAGAACTCTGGTGACTGTGATCGTTGCATGTCTGTGAGGATGGAGCCTGGTGTGGATGTAACAATAACATACACAAATACGTGTTTTGAACGATTACTAGAAAATACATTGATCAATTGTTAATCATACTTACAGGTTGAAGTTCAGAGGAGCAAGCCGGTTTAAATAAACTTGGCACTGATCCATCTTTTAAGACCAAAAAAAAACAAAAACAAATCCTAACCCTACTATTATTATTCTATATTTATTTTTTTATTGATTGATTTATTTATTATTTTCTTTTATATTTCATTTAAAATATTGGGTAACACTTTGTTTAAGGTGCCCTTCTTACACTTTACACACACTATTATAATATCTATTCATAGTTATGCATAATTATATAATTACATGCATGTAACGCTAAGACAAACCCTAATCCTATATCGTATAGTAAGTAGATATATTTAGTTAACATTATGCAGTATTTAAATGCATATTTACGCTGTAACAAGGAAACCTTTCTTTAGCATTCATTGATGAATACATTTTAAAATTACAGAATTTATTTCAAATTGATTTTTTTGTAGCATTATAAGGTACTGTAACACTTCATTTCAATAATCAACTGTAGACATTTTACTAACAATAACTTTGTGACTACAAACTAGCAGACATTAGAGTACTAGACTGTCTGTTTAATATCTTCTAACACTTAATTTTGATGGGTCCACAACATACTACATACTGACTGATGAGATACTTTGGAAGTGCCAACTTATTCTACTAAACAGTCTGCTCTGAGAGTTAGCAGACATGTAGTTACAAAGAAATGGAAATTAGTTGACATGGAGTTACAAAGTAGGGCTGTGTGATATGGACAAAATCGCGATTTCAATTTTAATCAGGATTTTGACACACACTGACATGTTTTACTGTGTAAATCTGTAACATTTTTCCAAAAGAAAACAATTAGATCTTTATCAAAGACTTATAACATGTCTCTAAAACAGACATACTGTAAGACGAAAAAAAAAAAAAAATTCACCTACTACAGGTGTAACAAAATGTCTCTAGAACAGACCTATGACAAAACACAGCAGCAGAATACGGTTGTCAATCCTGTATTTGGGATTCAAAATCTATTTTCTTTACCATTGTGTAAGTCTGGAAATGTCTCGTTCACACAGCAGCTTTCAGTTGTGTTTAGAATTCTGTTTGTATGAATGTATGTATGAACAGGAGACAAGCCCATATTATTTACCAGTAACCATATCGACCGTGACTGAAGTATTATCAAAAATGGCGACATCCACAAAACTGTTTTAACACTGTCTGACGCGACAAGAGTCAAATTTAGCTGCAAGTTCTTTTTTCATACCTTCATTACTAGACAGCAGCTTTGAACTTTGAGTGGAGAGTGGAGCATTTGAATCGCACAGCGTGCGCAGAACACAAAACTGACAAGGGAGCGTCTCCGGTGGAAAACTTTAAGATGACACACAGCTTATTTCTCCTTTACTGTAAGTTACCGTAAACACAAATGAAAGGACGTAGCGCACGATAGACACGTGTTTGTGTTGCAGAGCTGCTCTCTCCCATAGTGAATGATGCAACAGACAACTGGTTGTCCAGTCCAGTTTCGTTCACACAGCTCGTGATTTCCAAGAATGGGGTTGTGAATCCTGAAAATTTACTGGTGTGAGTTCAGTTACAGAATGTGGTTGTCACACCTGTAAATAACCGAATTGTGTGTGTGAACAACCATATTAAGGACTGAAAAAACAGGATTCACAACCGTATTCTGCTGCTGTGTGAGAGCAGCCAATGTCTACAGAAAAGACTCTTGAACAATAACTTTGCACAATAATCTCTTATCAAGAGTCTTTACTGACGACATTTGCAGGCATCGTATCTTTGCATATATCTATGCTCTGATTAGGTGCACTGTGTTGTGATTGGTTTAAATAGCATACTGCGGTGATTTAGAAATCGTGCATGTTCACGTCGCGATTTTGATACGATTTCAATTAATCGCACAACCCTATTACAAAGTTACTTATAGTGAGTAGAACTCTCTCTTTTGAACTCTCTCTTGCTGTAATATTACTAATTATATAATGTAATTGGTTTTGAAATAAACACATACAGACAGATAATCAAACAAACAACAAAAGAACTCCCGCTATACTGCTAATTTGAATGTTTCATTATTTACCTGTTCAGCATGATACCATGGTAACTACAAACTCTGAAAATACTGTGATATGTTAATTATTCAATACCATGGCACTGCAACAATACTGAACTCTCCAATATAGCAGAAACACACAGATTTTTAGCTGAAACTGATGATGACATGAAAGTCAGTTATGATGAAACCCCTGCTTATCTTTTGTGTTTAAACATCTGCATTGTCTTCCTGCAGCTGCAGTAGAACAAATGTCTTCTTCCGTGGAGAACCAGAGGTCTCTGACCTTCTCTACACCTGCTGTGGCCTCTCAAAGTATAGGAGCCACTGACAGAAAGAGCATCACAGAGTCACAGTGTTTATCAATCTTTACTGGGAAGCTCCTAATTATGAGACTTTAAGTCTTATTAAAATAATGACGAGCATTGAAGTGATTGTGGTGAAATAAAATGTTTGGTAATTTCTTTTACTTACTGCTTTTAGGGTTGGTGCAACAATACTCAGAACAAAGCATGCTCATTTGGTGAGTGACATACAATGTTATTTGCATATTTGTTGAAGAACAATACACAGACATTGCTCATTCAACCACTAGGTGATAGGTAGCACAAAAAGAATCAGCTAGACATCTAATGTGCACCATTTGCTTTTTATTATGTTGAATTAGCATGTTGAATGACCTGTGTTTGGCAGGGAGTGGAAGAGAAAAAGAAAAATGAAATTGCACAGCAAGTCCATTGTATTCTGACCAAAAACACTTGAACTTACATCACATCATAATTACAACTTCCGAACTCCTAAGTAGGAACTTCCCAGGAGGACTTGAAAGCAGTGTAATTACAACATTGCGTTGGGGTTCATGTGTGCTCATCACATAAATACGATAATTCTGATATGACTTCAGGCTGCATGCATGAAGCGATGGGGCCGTGCATTGCCAAAGTTTGTCTCTCTCTCTTTTCCTTTAGTCCAGATCAAAACCAGATCAGGCTGGCCTCTCTGCTGCTCTTCACAGTGTCCCACACTCCCCAGAAGGAGCCCTTGAAGTGCGGCATGGGAGTCAGTTAACAGATGGATAGAATTTGGAGGCTAAGGTCTGGCCAAGCCAGCTGGTGAGAGCTCACATTTCCACTGGCATGAAAATGTTCTGCTTATATCATCTGCAATCTGAGGAATTGCATTCAGGTGTTGCAGAACCACATTTTTTTCTTCTCACAAGGACCAGGAATGCTTTGGCAGCAAAACAAATGCATCTTTAACTGTCCTGTACACACACATTCATACATGCACATGTGTGAACACACTCACAAGCATACACACACACACACTTTGTTAAGTCAAGTCAAAATTATTTGTATAGTGCTTTTCACAATACACATCGTTTCAAAGCAGCTTTACAGAAAACCATATTGTACATGTTTATGATATCTTAACATCTTTATAGTCATAATACACTTTACATGCAATGATGCAAGTAATAAAGCTTTTGAGATTTGCTTTGTAGTAAATACAGTATATCACACACGTTTCTACATGCATGCATATGCATAGTTGTTGTAGTAATTTAAGGTTAAGAGATCTGGCCATGCATTTTTTTTTAAACTTTACACACAAATCTAAGAATTGCATACAAAATGCCTCATATCTCTTACAAAATTAAACACTGCATTCAAATGATCACAAGAAAAAAGTTAAAGTTAAACATTAAAAAAAAGTAATATTTTCTTTATAAGTACTTATAAATAGCCAATATGCATGCTAAAGGATACTTGTTAATCGAGAACAATGTTCCTTATCTAAATCTATAGCTGAAGTGTATGCAGTGTATGTGAATGTAGTATAGTATTAACAAACGAATAAATATGACTTTTGTGTCAATAAACTCCTAATTTGCTAGTTATTAATAGTTTGTAAGGTAATTAAGGGGAACTAAAATATGCCAAATAAGGCATTAATATGTGCTTATTCAGTACTAATAAACAGCCAATATGTTATTAATATGCATTCTAGTTGCTATATGATTATAGTTTACATTTTGCAGTTGAGATTTGCTAAGACAAGTTTTACTAGAGGTGCCTTCCAAATTGTATAAATACAAATGCCATTTGTAGCAAAAGTATTGTTTGTTTACACTGAAAAGTACACTTAAAAAATATGTACATACTATTAGCAAAAAAAACGATTACCTGTCAGACTCTAATAAAATTCATACACAATCCCAGATGGGTACATTAATAAATTAATACTTCAGTAGTGTATAAGTGCATATATATAGTGCACCATTTGGAATGCAACTTTGTTCTTAAACTTAAAGAGAGAAAGAAGTTGTAAAGTTACATCAAGCCATTAATTTTATTTTATTACATTACATTACATTACTAAAGAAAGGTGTGCTATTAGGCTGAAATACACTACATATTTACAATCTGAAGTAATCAACATTACAGATAAAAATTCCGAGTCAGTCTATACTGTATTGGGCAATTGGAGTTGAAATATTTTGACGTGTATGAAGGGCTTTGAGCCGATTTTAGAATACATATTGTTTTGTTTTATTGTCTTTGGAACAACTTGAAAGGCTGGTAGCATGCGTTTATTCATGCAATGGCCAATATTTACAAAGTGGACAAACTGTTTAATTTTATTAAGTCATGTAAGTGCATTTGCAGCCTTTACTTTTTACCTGCTGGACAATAAAATGGAGCCTGTCCTCCAGGAAAATATTGATATCAATATTACAACCTATATTTACGTTTTAAAGGTAAGCGCTATCTAGTGGGTGTAAAAATAATGACAGTGTCGTACTGCATCTGTCATGAAATTAAGTATGTGACTGTGATTACCAATCAGAATGCGTGTTATGTTTAAATGCAGTGTGTAGAGTTTTTACAATGATCTCATGGTGATTAAAACATGTTTTACTAGGATTAATTTGTACGAATGACCACACTAACCCACCCCTAAACCTACCTATTACAAAAATGAGAAAAATCATGATTTATAGGGTTTTATGAGCGCATGTGGACTCTGGGTTTGAACTCATGATCATATCTTGTTTTATAGTGCATCACACTACAAACTGAGCTATACAGTACCAATCCCAAATTTCACAGCTATTTTACAAACGACCATTATGGGCATATTAGTTAGAAAACAAGTTAGTTTTTTATTATCAAGGTCCCCATGTTGATAACCATGATGTAAATTACACATTATTCTGTTACACATACTATTATATATTCTGTGTTGAGAGTTGAATCACATTATTCAAATTTGCGGCCACACATGCAATTTGAGTTTTGGGAAAATGTCGCAGTTGTCAAATTTTCATCCAAGCAAAGCTGTCAGTCCATTTAGAAATAGGCTAAAGGGGGAATTTGGCAATTATGCTGTTAGACCGTATATTGTACCTCGATGTGATGGAAACACAATGAAATTTTAAAATGGCAGAAGCAGTCTCGTCTACCGACGGCGCTTAGTGCTGGATTATGAGCCTTTACCCTCAGAGCTGCTAAGCCTGGGCTTACCTCAACAATTGCACCAAGCAGGCCGTTGAATGGGTTGTTGGTGAAGTAATGAGGAGCCTGCAGTTTGGGGACATGGACTCTAGGGCAGCACAGCTATGACCCATGGGAGCTCATTATTTACCATGCAGCTAGGCCTGGAGTTCAGCCTCACGACTAAAGACACACTCTCGCTCGTTTACACGTCATCCCTGACCTGTAAATAACCATGAAAGTGAATTAATGTGGTGCCATGGGGAACACGGCTCGAGCATGTGCTGTGTTTTACACTGGCTGTGGGAACGTACAGTGAATGTTGTTGGACAGCGTGTTAGTATGCAGCCGCTCGCTCTCATGGGTCCTGACAGTGCAGGGCTTGATTGAGTAATGCTTAAGGGAGGATTGGAGAGACGTCGATAGTATGAACTGTCTCCATCTGGAGCACTGAAAGCATGCAGAATGCTGTGATTCGCTTTGACTGTAATGAGTTTGTTTTATGGGTTTATGTCTAGCACAATACTCAAATGAGTGAATCATTAGCATTTATTCTTTTATACTGCTCTTAAAAGCTAAACTCATCTTCACTTTATATATATATATATGAGTTACGTAAGATAAATAAATCATTACAATTAAGGAAAATAAATTATACTTAAAGGGGTGCCACATTGAGAGATTGAGGTGTTTTGTTGTTGAATGTATTAATGAGCATAGCATTAGTCAGGGGCGGAGTGGCAATCGGGATCACACATTGAGTGGCCGCAAAGCGAACATGACCGGCCCCTGAGCTTAATAGAATCAATGATGTTACTAAAGTCTCTGCGAACAGCGTCTGAATACTCCCCTCTCCCATGCGCAGCAAAGATCCAACCAACAGTTATATCAGTTGCTTGCACTCTATGCCTTTGTTATGGTTAGGTTATCCTGCAGAATATGGTCACAATTTGAAAAAAAATTTGTTTGTTTGTTCTATATAAACTACTAATCTATATAAACTATATCTAATGTAGAATGGAGCAAAGCCTCTTGGGAATGGGGAATGCGTTTATCCAATGAAACGATTGCAGGTCAAGTCTTCATTATTTGAAATTACTCTTGATAAATTATTCATATTTATATATTTTTTTATTTATTTGATTCATTAATAGATTTTGCTGTAGAGACAAAACTCCATACACTCCAACTAATAAATAAATAAAGTAAAAATATTAAACAATCATACAAATGAAGAAATGCCAAAAAATACCCATTTAATGGGCTAATTCTATATATTTTATAAAATAAAAACACAATATATGTGTAATATATATTTATTTTTCAATTATATTTAAGCTTGCAAAACACTTTGTATTTAGTGCACTTTCATGGAATGACTTAAGTTTTCATTTGCTTGAAAATTGTGGTTCTTTCATATAGACTTGTATGGTTTCCGTCCTTTAAGTTTAATTCAAGCGTGGACATTCATTGTCACAAATATGCCAATGCTCTGTGAAACCCGAAAACTTGCTCCTTGAGAGCTCTTATTATGCTGGACCTGCAGAAATAAAAAATGATTTGAACTTTTCCAAAGTAAGAGATTTGATTTCAATCTTTTTGGAATGATTATTTGTAGTGGTGGGGGTCTTAGATGTTAAAAACCAACAACAAAAAACCCCCAGAAATCTACAATCAGATAAACAAAACGAGGTTTTGTTGCTCTAGCGATAAGCACTTACCCTGTGCCTACCAACCAGTCAAACTCTTTTCTTTCCACAATTCCTCACTGTTTCCTGAACAGCCTTAATTGAGATCACCTAGAGAGGAAACCACGAGTCCCAGTCACTAGCAATTAAAAATCACATTCATATTGTGCTGGCCAGCACATGGGCGTTTTAAGGAGTGTGATTTTCACTGGAGCGGCCCATCTGTTTGTGATTTCTATAGTCGGGCCCTTTTTTCATATTTATTTAAATGTGGCCCATCATGAAAGGCTGGTGAATGAAACAATGTGGTAAAATGGCTTTTTGATCATACAAATAATCAAGCACTTGGCAGGATCTGCCTTTTTAAATAAATACCCGATTTGCTAAATATTAGCTTTTTTAAAAGTCTGTTTATTGTCCGAATGCCTCGTGCCTAAACCGAGTAAGAAAACACAGAATCAATTATCACCGAATCAAACAGCCGCCTGATTAAATAATGCATCTGACAGAGGCACTGACCACATTTCACAAATAAACCCCACGTTTCTGCTAGGAATGCGTGGGAACGGGGGGCTGAACGGACCGGCCCTGCTGCATTTGGGGCCCAGTGCTGTCAGGTAATTACCTTTGATCCACCAGCCGCTTAATAGCAAACCGTATTTGTATAAATGATCCCATTACTACATCCAAAGAAAGAGGGAAGACTAGAAAGCAAGCGGGGGGGGGGGGGGACCCTCTATGTAATACAACACTCTCCTGGAGTCATGAAAATAGATTTTATCGAAGGCTCTAAGACATTTGGTTTTTATTTAGTGCCATAATGACGAATGCAATCTAAAAGTGGATGCATATGTCATCAGAGAGACATGTCTTCAATGAGAAATTAAAAAAGACACTCGTGGGATTACATTTGGGCTGGATGTCAAAGGAGAAGGACCTTCTGGGAGCAATATGTTACGGAGCGTGTCCCGCCAACCAGAATTGTGCTGTAAAATAAGATTGATGCTGAGATTGGTGTCCTAATGAATACCGCATGACAAACTCAAGCAAACACAAACCTGGCCAGTGAGTTTGGCAGCTGTCACTCCCAAAGTGATTTGGAGATTTTTGACTGGGCTTTCGGTGAACTCGATTGGTACATTCTGGTTCTCTTTAGAGGAAACTGCTTTAGTACAGAGAACAGGACCATTCCAGTGTGGGACAAAGAGGTTCCTATGGTAACAGCTTCATCCTGCAGCTCCTCCAGCCATCCGGGACATTTCAGCAGATCTGGATGTCCAGTTGATATTAGCACCTGTAAACTTGATCATTCCAGATGGTGGAATCTCTAACAGGGCAGAAAAGGTGAATGTTTTAAATGAGTAAACAAATAGTAATAATAATAATAAAAAAATAAATGAGCTATGAGTCCCAGGCATAGCTTATGAAGTGTAAAGGGTACCAGTGTCAGGTATTTCTTTTTTACTCTATATTATATATATGGGTATATTTTGTTTTCATTTGTCTTTTCCTGTTTAATTGAATTGCTGCTTGTACAGCACTATGGTCAATATTGTGATGCATGCTCAGAGTCGGTCGGATCCATTTGCACTTATTTAAACGTGGTTGACAGACAAAGGGTTCAAATGCCGGCAAACGGAAGTGGCAAAGACAGGCAGAAGAGTAGTCAAAATACAGGCTAATTTTAGAGAGGCAGGCAGCAGAGTTCATAGTCGAGGTACACAGTCCAAATTTATACACAGTAATACAAAAACAGAATATGTCCATGGGAAACGATATAACTTCGCACTGTGTAAGCAAAAATCCGTCCCTTAAATAGAGTCAAAACGGTCCGGGTAGGAACTAAAACGATAGAGGGTTCCCGCTGCTGATGGTCGGAGAGCGCCACAGAAGCGCTGTTTGTGACAGAGCCCCTTCCCTGCGAGCGGCTCCCGAAGCGAGCCCTTCCTTGATGTTGAGGTCTTCCTCGGGGACGGGGGGGGGGGCGGCTTGTCCGGAAATTTCCGGTGGAATGCTGAGGTGAGTGCTGGGTCGAGGATATCCCGGGCAGTTTGGAAGCCACGTACGCACTGGAACGGGGTTAGATTAGTGGCAGGCTTTCTCAGAGAGTTCTGTGCGTATTTGGCCCACAGTAGGTATTCGCTCAAGTCCTGCTGGTTGCTGTGGCAGTAGGTCCGCAGGAATCAGGACAGCTCCTGATTTAGGCGCTCCACCTGTCCGTTGGACTGGGCCACAAGAAGCGGTTATTTATGAGTTCCTGGGTGGCAAGAATTCCAGGGTGACCCACGCTGGGGTTGTCGTGGACCATGTGGAGAAGGCGGGGGCGGAGGGCTTCAGGGACATACACCCGTCCGGGCGGGCAGTCGGGGGGAGTGGGGTCCCCACTGAGAGCGTCATTGATTTCTGACATGACCAAAGTACGGGGGCCACAATGCAAAGTCTTATGCATGACAAGACAATCATCAAGACAATCATTTTGGGTTATTATTTGCTGATCTCAAGCAAAAACTGTGTCACAACACCCATGATTTTTAAGTATAGACATTCCCCTTGATATCATATAATCTATTAATCTAAAGAAAACAGAATG
>JAUCMT010000024.1:19964130-19981822 GCA_032357475.1 Enteromius thamalakanensis | reverse complement strand
GTCGAGACCAAAAGCCATATTTGGCAAGACCAGTGGCCGAGACCGAGACAAGTCCGAGTCCGAATACCAGCGAGTCCGAGACAAGTCCGAGACCATAAAAAAACGGTCTCGAATCCAAGAACGGACTCAAGTACTACAGCCCTACCACCTTGCCTGGCGAGAGTTGAGGCGCTTGGCTGATCTCAGGTATTCTAGGTTCCTGTGGTCTGTGAGAACCAAAAAGAGGGTGCTTGCTCCCTCCAGCCAGTGTCTCCATTTTTTCGAGGGCCACTTTCATAGCTAGTAGTTCCTTGTCTCCCACCTCATAGTTCCTCTCTGCTGGGTTTAACTTGCGTGAGAAGTACGCACAAGGGAAGAGCTTGGGCGGGTCACCGTGATGTTGTGACAGGATGGCTCCGATCCCGGAACTTAAGGTCCTGGAAGGCCTTTTCACTCTCTGTGGTCACTCTGTGGAAGTGGGTAGTCCAACGAGTCAGTGATGTGAGAGGGGCGGCGATGAGACTGAACCCCCGAATGAATCTCCTATAAAAGTTTGCGAAACCCAAGAATCGCTGGAGTTCCTTGATGGACTGTGGGCGCAGCCAGTTCACTACGACAGAAACCTTGTTGTCATCCATGGCGACCCCCTCTGTGCTAATGACATACCCCATGAAGGAGATGGTGTGGAGGTGAAACTCGCATTTGGGGAGCTTGGCGTAGAGTTGGTGCTGGATATGTCTCTGGAGTACAGCCCATAAGTGCAAAAGGTGGTCCTGGAGGTTCTCAGAAAAAATTGGATTGAATTGGATTCAAATTTATTGTCATTACACATGTACAAGTACAAGGCAACGAAATGAGACCCCTCAGATCATACACAAACAATTAGGGGTAAGACAGATCAACGAGAGGTAATATGAAAAGAAATAAGATACATCAGGGAAAAATGAGGAAAACCTCAGCAACAGGCACATAAAACATAAAGTCACAAGACATAACACTGCAACATGGGAGGGAGGGGGTTGAGGAAGTAGTCCAATGTAGGCAAACAGCAATCCGGTCCTGCTGCTAGTCAAAGCGCTGGTCACAGACCCGCCTATCCACACCGGGGGATAAAAGCGGGATAAAATCAGAATATCATCAATGTAGATGATCACAAACTGGTTGAGCATGTCCCGGAAAATGTTGTTGACGAGTGCTTGGAAGACAGAGGGACTGTTCGATAATCCGTAGGGCATAACAAGATATTCAAAGTGCCCTGTCGTGGTGGAAAAGACCATCTTCCATTTGTCCCCTGCCCGGATACACACTAAGTTGTAGGCGCAGCGTAGATCTAACTTAGTGAAGAGACGGGCCGTGCGGAGCTGTTCCAGGGCCGCCGGAACCAGTGGTTAGTTCATTTAACACCTGGAAGTCATTAAAGAGGCGTAGGTAGCCATCCTTTTTCTTGACAAAGAAAAACCCAGCGGAGATGTGTGACGTGGGCGGGCAAATGAATCCCTTGGATATCTCCTCCTCAATGTATTCTTGCATACACAGTGTTTCGGGCTGGGACAGTGGGTAAATCCGTGGCGCCGGGTAGCAGGTCAATGGCCCAGTCCGTGTCCCTGTAAGGTGGTAACTTGGTGGCTTTCTCTTTGCTGAACGCTTTGTGAAGATCGTTATAGGCCCGGGGTAAGTCCTCCAATGATTGGTGTTTGGGTGGTTGCTTGGGGGAAGCCAGGGGGCGCTGCGTGGCACTGTGCAGTAGACAGGCTGGTGACCACTTGCGGGGAACGTGGAACAAGAGGGAGATGGGTGCAAATTAGCAAAGTCAGAGTCAATAAAGTTCAGCAGTTGGAGCAGGAGGAGGAGGTCTTGTGGAACAGGTGGCTCGGTAATGTCCCGCCAAAACGCGAGTCAAAACAGTCCGGGTAGGAACTAAAACTCGGGAGAGGGTTCCCGCTGCTGATGGTCGGAGAGCGCCACAGAAGCGCTATTTGTGACCAATATTGTTGTTTTATTCAGTGCTTTATAAATAAATTGAATTTAATTGAATTAAATGACTAGAAAATTTATTGTAAAATAGTTATTGTTCAATAGACAAGCTATGTTCAGAATGAATATCTCTCTCTCTATATATAAATATATATGCAGTGCTGTCAAATGATTAATCCAAATAAAAGTTTTTCTTTACATAATATGTTTATACTGTGTTTCTTTATCATGTTTATATTAAAACACACACACACACACACACACGTACAGTATATATTTTGAAAGTATTTACATGTAAATGCTTTTTTATATTTTCTTATAAATAAAATCTAATCTAATCTATAAAAAATCTAAACATGTTCAATATATAAACATAACATATTTCCATTAAATATATACATGCATGTGTTTGTATTTATAAATACTTAATAAATATACACAGTACATACAAATATATTATCTATAATCTATATATATAATATATTATTATGTTGGCTTCGTTTGACAGCATTAATTTTATATACACTATATCTAAAAAATAAATACAAATTTGCTTATATATATGTATGTACCCCAAAAATAGAATGGTACTATACTATACTATATTTTTGGCCAATATTGGCTGATACTTGCTAGCAGAATTTAACTTCTTGGCTATATAAAAATCACCAACTATGCAAAAAAAAAAAAAAAAAAAAAAAAACTAATTAGTTGTCTGTTTTTGCAAATAAACTCTTCTTATATTAAATGATTCTGACTACTATAATTATTACTGTTATTGTTATTATTATTATTTTTACTGACTATTATTTCATATAATACAACTATTACTAATAAAACTACTTAAGTCACACATGATTCTCACTATTAACTAACTAAAAGCTATGACTTTTGACTCAATAAACAAACAAACTTATATAATGATAGTGAGAAGTGGTCCCTAAACTAAAATGTTAGTAGGACTTCAATCAGGCTGCAGTAACTGCTGGGCAGAAGCATGCAGGAGAGACTTGAGAGCGAGTAGGTGTTGGAATGTGGTCCAGCCTACCAGTTTGTGCCCATCTGTAAGAGGACGCTGGCCTCCCCTCATTAATAACCCCGATAGTTATTCACAGCACTGCATGCTTGCTGTGCCTTCAGCACCTCGATCGCTGCACGATCTGCCACTTACCCCAATAACTGGCTTCCATTAGCACCTGCTCTTTGACGTCATGTTTGATCACGGTGATCGCACAATGATGGCTGCGCTTCATGGAGGGCACATGCAGCTCAGTGTTCATCGTGCAGCTGTTTTCTAGTATGAGGAGGATGTATTCTGCCCTGTCAGCTTCACCTCCTATAGCATGCGGCAATATAAATAAAAATCCAGAAGAAATAAACAACAGTGGGGGGTCTTTCTGAGGGGGAACATAAGGTTGGGTGGGAGACACCGTCAAGGCTGTAGAGGCCTTGTTTTAATTTACAAGTGCTCTGTGATACTAGGACAACTGAAATTGATCCACAAATGTTAGGCATTTTGGAGGGTTTCAACAGGAGTTTTTTTTTTTGATACTGGCTCCAGCAGCTCTGGGAGAATCTGCCAAAACAAGAGTCAATCCCGTCATGTGTAAGAAATAAATCAAGCCTTAAACAGACAGGTGGGAGTGAATAAATGAATACAATGACTCTATGAATGAATAGATAGTAGACAAGCTGAAGATGGAAGTAGATCACTTTAAACTTTTGCAATCGAACCCACATTGAAGAATCGCTCAGTGGCATAATAAAAATTATGTCTATTAACATTTAGCTACATCAGCAGGTCAGTGCTGTGACGTGAAGTATGATCCAACTGATCTAATTTACACACTCAGCATGCAGAAGATCACGTGCTGCCTGGCGAGCATGCGGAGCCCGCTGGGGCACTCTGTCGGGGTATTGGGTGTCGTGTTGAATATGTAGCCTCTCTAATGACTTCAGAATCACAACTATTCCATAGCCATGGTGTCGGATGGCCACAGGGGCTTGTGGGAACTTGTTGATGCATAGAAAGTCCAGGCCAAGGGAGTCTGTCTCTCTGGTATCGTCAGCTTCGTCTTTCTTAGTGTAACTGATGAGCAATCCACACTCTCTTTTTGGGACATCGGTTTTACAGCAGGAGTGAAGATTTAGGGAAAGCAGGAAAACCTATGCGATCAGGTTTCCCACTCAGAACGTGATGGACTGAGTGTGTGGAGGAGCTCATGGGTGAACTGGGACACTTCATCCTTTTCCAGAATTAGGGAAGTGATGAACTCATAATGAGGTGAATTTACATGTGATGAAGCCGTCCCTGACAGGAAGGACATCCGAGATCCTAGAGATTCTTTTCTTATTCAAACTTCATAATTTTTAGAAATTGCAAAAACATTTAATAATATAATTTTTTTTTTTTTTTTTTTTTTTTTTAATATATATATATTTATTTATTTTTTTTTTTGAAGCCTTTTTCTTGAAAGGCAAATCATATAAACAGAAATTCAATAAGTTTAAATATGCTCTATTTTAAAATCTTGCTTATGTCTAGGAGAAAAGAGCAAAGTATTAAAGAAATTTGTTTTTGCATTCCCTACAAATTAATATTAATATCCAGTAAAATTTTGCCAAAGGCCAGATTGCCAAAGGTGTTCCCCAAGGATCTGTGCTGGGACTTCTTTTATTTATTTATTTTATTTATACAAATAGTCTTGATTATGACATTCAGGATGCCAACTTTAATTTTAATGCAGATGATTCTGTTTTGTATCACAGAGCTTTTTCTGGACAGCAAGCTTCTGTATAAGCTGTAGTCAGCTTTCAATGTCATTCAATAACGGCTTCACAATTTGAACATTTTTCTGATGTTGTTTTTATATAAACTGAAAAGAATTATCTTTTAATCTGATTAAAAGAAAGAATGCATATCTCATGGCATTATTGTTTATGTTCTATATTTTAACTCTCATTGACTTTTTGACTTTGCCTTAAGTTGAAAAAAAAATGACAAAAATAATCTTTGGGTTTTATTCTAGGAACAAGTTTTGTTTTTCATTTAATGCCAGAAGGAAATTAGTTTTGTGCTACTTTTTCACCTGTACTTGATCATGGTGACATAGTGTATCAGTTTGCACCATCATGTCTTTAGACATTCTTTGACGTGGTTCATCATGGGGCTCTAAGGTTCAGATTGTAAATCTTTGATTCATTATTGTTCTTTGTATAACAGAGTAGGTTAGCCACCTTTATATTACGAGGGAGAAGAGGGCGTGTGGATCCATGTGCAGTACTTTTATTAGTAAGTGTGGTCAAACAGGCAGGGTCAATAAAACAGTAAACAGGAGTGGAGGAGGCAAAACACACACACAGAGTTTTAAGGGTAGCGAGGTTCAGTCAATCAGTGATTTTTGGAGTCCAAAAGGGGCAAGACAGAGCAATAATCAAAGGCAAGGCAGAGGTCGGTACATGGAAGAACAAGGGAACACAAGACTAGACTAGTAGCTCAGGAAATGCTCGGCAGCTCCCTAGCAAACACAGAATGGTTATAAAGGGGAGGAGCCAATGAATTGCCATGGGAACAAAAAGGGGGCGAAGCGGGACACAGACTCAAGGGATTACAATATTTCAAAATAAAATTCTACACATGACTAGACAAAAGAACACTGACTGAAATCATAACACGTTGTCTATTAGAAGAAAAATGCACTAGTTTTAAATCACTTATAAAGCCATCTTAGGGATGTTGCCGTCCTATTTCTGCAGTCCTAAATATTTCCTTCATTCACAAAGTTGTTATACTCTCTCTGCTGGGTAACTGGGTAAAAAGGCTTTTATATATGCAGCTTCATCTAACTGGAATCCTCTTCAATAGAAATTGCAATATGTTTTTTTTTAAACATTAAAAAAAGGTTATTCTGCAAATGGAAAATTACTTGTTTTTAGCTTGTTTGTGTAGATTTGTGATGGAATTAACTGTATTGCTGTCCATTTTGGCCAGGGCACTCCTGTGAAAGAGACTTTTAATCTCTGGATAAATAAAGGTTAAATAATAATAATTATAATAAATAGGTAAAGGAACTCTTAAGTCAAAAAGATAATCATAGACAAACTTCAGTACATTTTTAATTTGCATAGTACAAAAGTAACATTTGGTGGTATAGGTCTGTTCCAAGTGAGCTCCATGAAAGCCAAGACAGGGAAAGAGCAGTCATTTCAAGGGCAACCCTCCTATTTTAAGAAGTAGCCTTAACCCCTGGAACAGAGCATGGAACTTGGCAACAGAATGACATTGTTTTAAGTTAGACACAATAGACAGGAGGAGATGGGGAAGGGGTGGGTTGTTAGCAGCATACAGAGGAAGCAGCAAAGCAAGCAGATGAAGCAGTGCTTAAATAAGGCGCTCTATTGTGATTTGCCAATAGAGAACTTGGGTGACAGATCAGCCGATGGGGGACGGGTTTGCAATTTTCACAATCAGCTAACAGCAGAGCTTGAATATGAGACCTGCCTGAACTAATGCAGAATGCAAAATTGTCTTGTCAAAAAGTATTTTTTTTGGTCTCAGAAAAATCTCATTGCTATTTAGGTTAAACAATTATTGCATTTAAGAAATCAAAGGCTGGTATCTTTGAGATTTTTAGCTCAAGACATTATTAAAATGTTTCCCCCCTTAAACTCTAGACTAGATATACTGTAGGCCTATGTGAGATTACCAGGGACTCTTCCCATAAAACAGCAATTTAGCACAAAGGTCTCTATTTATTGTCGTTGCTGTCGAGGCAAAACATCTTAAAATATATTTTTGTTTTTTTTTCCCATGTGGATTCAGACATCATTTATTGAAGAGCATTTGGTAGTGCTGTGATATCAAAATCCTTCAACGATATTTTTTTTGTACATGTGGCTTTTCTCTTCAGTCGAGCACTCACTGTAACTCCACACCTGAGCAGCACCAAAATCAAATCCATCTGTGTGTGAAAGCCCTCCAGGGGAGGATTGGGAGTCACTCTGGATTAAGAGGAAGCCAGACTAATGCATGAGTTTGAGGTGTATGAGGAATACATCACCCTCCACCACTGGGCTGATATTGAAGATTAATCCTAAGGCTCGGGCCAGAGCTGACGTGAGTAATAGTGGAAGAAACTTTCAAGATCATGTTCCGAGCCAACCAGTGCTGGGTGGAGGACGGTTACCGAGCTGGAGATTTGCACTGACCCAAGAGCTGAAACAGCACTGGAGGAAGAAAAACAGTCTGGAAAAATCAACAGCTTGTATGAAACGTCCAAAAGTATCCGATCCAGTTTCATAAGGACTATTATTGTAATCCTTTCAGGAACTCAGGGCTCCAACTCCATTTGTTGAAAAAATAAAGTGATGAAAGCCGACATGAAGCAGGATGATTCTCAGTCTTTCAGTAGCCATGTATGCCATTATAAAAGCATTATGTTAAGGGTGTGGGCACATTTCTTTGGGCTGAAAGCAGCTTCAGTTGACTGCCGCTCTGATGAGGAGATGAACCGATAATGTTTCACTCATGGTATTCATATACAAAACACAAGCTATGTAATGAGTCACGTACAGAGAGAAAAAAAAGAAAGAAAAAGAAATGATATTCTGCACAAAATTGTCATTGTATTGGTATTGAACTTTGTCATTGAATTAAAAAAAAACATAGAGAATGCAGTTTATAAACAGAATCCACTTCTTCTTGTCATTTAAAAAGGTAATTACAATAATATTTATGAAGTTGTTTTGTGTAAATGAATAAACAAACAACAAACAACAAAAACAAAACTGTTTCTAACATTAAAAATAAATCAGCGTATCAGAATTTTTTCTGAAGGATTATGTGACACTGAAGACTGGAGTGATGATGCTGAAAATTCATCTTTGCCATCTCATGAATACATTATATTTAAAATATTATTTAATAATATTTCATAATTTTACTGATCAAATAAATATAGTTTTGATGAGCATAACAAGGTCTTTAGAAAACATAACAAATCTTGCTAATTTTAAACTTGTGAATTTTGAATATTTGGAAATGTATAACATACTTTTATGTATAATGTATTGTAAAGGGATTCATAGGTATGCTGTAACCAAACACTTACCAAAGTTAAAACGCATTATAATTTACTAACACTAGATTCTTTATTATTTTTCTGTTCAATCTATTCTTTTTACTTATTATACAATTATCAAACAACAACAAAAGGTCTATTCTTTTCTGTTTTCTTTTTATTTCCTTTTTAACAACTGGAACATCCTTATTTCCTTATTCATGTTTATTGATACATTTGGTATCATTTATGTTACACTTCAAATAGCACATCTTCTCTAGATTTATTTATCTTCTCTTTTAGTGATATTTCTTCAGACATGACTCTCCCTCTTTCTCTAGCTCATTTATGATGATGCTCTTGTTTTTACTCAGTCAGTCTCTCCACGTCCTTCACTTCAAATGGGGTCTGAGATCACTAAGGCCTCCTGCTCTGTAGAGATGAGTCTCTTTAATGAATGTCTTAGGCCAAACGTAGCTTGTTGAGTGCAGAGTTTGATCTTTAGTCAGAATGCTGATGTTATATGCTCTGCTGTAGCTCTTCAACTAATGAGCGTCCTAGAAAGTGTTCCCATTTTACAATGGCACAGCCTTGAAATGAACAAAGTTGAGTCAGCAGGTTAATTAAAACACATAAGGTGGATCAGACAAGAGATTTTTTTTTTTACAAACTTCAGTTGTTGTTTTCTACACATCCTCTGCAAGAATGAATTCATAGTCAGGTGACCCTGACACCCACCCATGACCAGCATGTTACAGCAGGACGCCCATGAGTGGCTGTGCTGAAAGAGATGCCTGCCGGAAGCCGCTCCACACTCCCCCGGGTGTCAGGTGTCAGGGTGAGTGCTGTCCCACAGTAAATGAAGCGTCCAGAGGAGGGGAAACTACACACTGCACATCACAATGTCAAGTCGCTGACCAATCAGAGCTGAATGTTTGCCATAAAATACAATACAATAGGAGCAATGTGCAGGTCAGTGAGTGATCAATAGCGACTTGTAAAAGACACACAACTCTCAGTTTACCGGGGATGGAAAGGAACATGCAGTACTGTTTAAGATGTGTGTACCAGTAAAATGTTTTACCTTCCTATTTGGAAAAGTGCATTAGAATGGTGCTTGAAGCCAGATTTTGAATTTGGAAATTGTGAAATGAACAACTCAAAATGATTTTGCAAAGATGCAAGTTTATAAGGGGTTGTGAAATAAAATATCAGATTCCATATACTGTGAAAGCAATTCTTAACATTTTTTTTTTTTATCTTTTTCCTTAAGTTAACATACAGTATACAGTAAATCACAATCCTGTTTGCAGTAGCACTTGAGGTCAAATTCAGAAGTTGCTATCTGAGTGGAGCAAAGCAATCCAACCCCTTATTGTTTTCAAGGCCACTTTTATTAATCAACAAAATAGAGGGTATGTCCTCTCGTAAATTTTGCTACGGGGCAGAAAAAGACTCGTGAAGGAACCCACGCACCCTTGCGCTTACCCATAAATCCACAGACTGAAGCGGTCACGATAGGGTCACTTCAGCTGCTTCACATTAAGGTAGAGCACTAACAATAACTGCATGTTTATATTACCCTTCAAAGGCATCATCAGATATGATGTTTCATGTTTGTTGCTTCATGTTTGAGTAAATGATATAATTCAGAGTCTGGTTACAAGAGTTTAACCATAACAATAAGCTTTGCTTTGATGGAAAGAGCTTTGTATGAGTTGAATTTGCTACAATACCTGTGAATTTGCTGTATGCTTACAGTCCATAGAAGGTTTCACAATGTGCTTAAAGGGCCTATAAGCAGTCACATTGTCATTTGACATCCACAGAGAAAGAGGAGTCTGCTGCAAGGAAAACAGGGCAATTCGTTTGAGATCAGCACTCATAAGTGCTTTACGGCTGGGGATGGATTTTCTCTCAGCTTCTTGATCTGAAATGAGCCACAGGCCTTGAAAAATGAGGCTTCTTCCTCTAATTCAGCACAATTATTCATATACATGGCTGCATATCAAAACAGAATGCAGTCTTAATCTAAACCTGATTATTTAGCTACAGGTGACATTTTGATTATTTGGCGTCAACAAAATAATGCTTTAGCATTCCAGCTTAAAAGAAAATGGGTCTTATTATGCAAGAAATGTGGAGACTTTTGACAAGAGGTCATCATAGTCAAGTAACTGCCCTTGTATCTCCAATCCTGAACTTATCGAGCTTAAGTAGAAGGTATGCCCTCTCATAAACTGCACTGCTATATATAGATATATAATACATTTGTAAACAAATTTATGCAAAAATTTGGTGGAACTTTGAAATTGTTCACAAATTCTATTGTAGTAATCTTGAGCTACAGAATCTGGTTGAGATATACGCCTCTTGACGCGTGTAATGACATTTTACACATAATAAACGTGGTCCTGGCCACATTTAACACTGAGGTACTGTCCTCTGTGGCTTGACAATTCTCTTTACGAGCCTCAAAACCCAGACACTTTAAAGACGTTTATGAATAGGCCTTTTCTCCATTTCACCACTAGGCTTTTGTAAAAATATTGATACTTTTAAGCCTCGTTTGCAGTTGTTATGCATTCATCAGTTCATGTTCTTAAAAGATTCTATTACAGTTCTTTATGATCCATTATTAGCAATTCTTTATTTAACTACATTAAGGTAGCCTTCTATCAATAGTACGTACCAAATAAAACAACATGAAATAATACAATTAAAGTACCTTTTTTTCTGAATCTGCATGTGTTATCAAGCAAACAATTTGTCAGTTATTAGTTTTTTTTTTTTTTACCAGTTTAAATCAGATACATTACTGTTCAGCTCAAACTGACTCAGGTAACCAGTGAATAGCTGATTCATATTGAAATGCATGAAACATGATTCTCAAGTGCCCTCACTTCTGCTTTTGATTTGTATGTGTTTAAATACCCTTGTCTTTTTGTTGTAGTTAAGTCCCGTTGAAGTTGTGATGTTGTGTCTGGCTCTCCTTTTGTGTGTATTTTTGCTGCCCCGTCAGCGTTTTCTTTGTTTTAATTAAAATATAAAAAATTAAAATATTCAGTATTTGAAAAGTTCCTTGTGTTCTCCGTCTCCTGGCTCAGCGCAAACACACGCGCTCGTCATAACAATAAGACAAATTTCTTACAAAAAGAATGAGAGATTATCTTCAATATTAATTATTGTTTTATTTACACTTGTGCTGTCACACCACGGGCTTAGTGGCTTATTGTTTGGTGTTTGTAGTATTATATTTTTCATCATTAAATCTGACATTTTAGTCATTACTCATGGGTAAGATTAGGTTTAGGTGTCGAAATATGATCAAGACTAAGTTTTTTGGTTAAAATTCTTAATATCTTAATAATTAAAATTTGGTGGTATTGCAATTTCTGCTAAGAATTAATAATGTATATTAGTAATGTTTTAGTACCGTTCTGAGAAAATACATTTTGTTATAATAAAAATCTTTCATTTAATATTGACTATTTTTTTTCCCTTAAAATTTTAATATGGTGTAATGGTTAATGCAAGTTGAAGTGTATCATGTGTATTTGGGTCAAAAAGCGTTGCCTGTTACCTGCATCAATACATGTCATTATTGAAGAAATTGAAAGAGAGCGAGAGAGAACGAATTGAATGTCAGGAGAAAAAAAAGAAAAAAACAGAAAAAGCCCAGTGTTGTTGATGATGGATTCTCCCCTAATCGAAACAATTTGCTTAGTTTCCCAGCTGGGTTTCATGTGCTTTTGATTACTCTCTGCTATTTAGTTCCACAAAATTACATGCTGCTTAATGGGCTTTTAATGGTTATAGGTTTCTCTACTTTTTAATGAGGTTCACCAGTTGGTTGCTAATGCCCTATGGATATTTGGCACGTGTCCAGACCAAGAACTGTTTTAGTCTTTATTCTAGTTTACAACTCTCTTTTCTTTGTGATGTTAAACCCCAACAAGAACTCCAATATTTCTTGGGGCGTTAGATGCACTTCACCAATCCGTTTTTAATTTATCACCTAATCCTTCTCCCAGAAGCCAAATAATTCCATCATTAAATGCTTGATCACTATGCTTCTGGATCTTTTCCTCGTTTCATTCACTGTGTATGTCAGAGTGCCGCAACAGCATATTAATAGCTGTTTTTTAAATGGTGTATTTGAGTTTGTTTTTTTTATAAGATTTTCTGAAGAGTGATTTACTGCAAATCTTCTGCCAAGCTGAGGGACAGGGCCCAGCCCCCATACAGTGATGTCATGCATTAGTGTTGGGTATTCTGGATTAAATTAAGTGAATACATTTATGTGATCTCTGTGCCTCAAAAATAATCACTGTAAAGACAAGTGGTTTAAAAGGTTGCTAACCAAAATTTTTTTGCCACATAAACAAAAATTATAATAAACAAAAATAAATGAGTCAACTAAATTTCCCCCCAATAACATGATATATATAAAACAGCATTATTTTTATACTATTATAGTTTGTGTTAATATTTAGAAATTTTTTCTTCTTTTTTTTTATTACTTTTTTTAATTTCACTGTTTTTACAGTTTTTATCAATATATTTAATTACTTTTCCTTATTTACTTAGTTTAACTGTGTTTTACTTCAAAGTTTTATATATAATTTTATTTTAGCTAATATAACTATTTTTAATTTTTTTTTAATTTATTTATTTTTTTTTTTTTTACTTGGTTTTAGTTAACCAAAAACGTATCGCTATGAGAACATTGTGAGAACACTTTCCAGTTTTCCAGTTTTAAGTTTTCATGTTATGATTATAACATTATTTAAATGTTACTCAAATGTTTCATACAACATTAAATCTTTTTTTATTATTCTAATAATCTTAAAATTTTCCCTTTGTTATTAATACGTTATTTAAAGGTTATGAAAACATTCCCCAAACGAACTCTGGTTTGGGAGACAGAAGAAGAACAGAAACTGAAGTGGAGCTGACCCAGACTGGTCAAAGGGTCTGGCCACTGAAGCACTGCTGGAGAAGTAACAAGTGTTTTAATAGTAGTATACATGACTGCTTTCTGATATGTACCTGTTTATGAGAACCAATGAAATGGAAAACAGCCACACATCTTTTTACGGACCATGCAGATACCTCAACGTTTGCAGCTTTTTCTGGCAAAGAGCCGCCCACTCAGACAAGAAGTGACTAACCACAGCTCTTTTATTTTTCGTTTTTTTTATGGACAGGTAGGACAGGAAAATCCCTTAACAAATCAGCAGAATATGTGTGCATGATTTATGACGAAGATCTTTCCATCCAAATGTGATTATTTAGTGGAATATACAATTTTTCCTCTCAAACATAATTTTGGATCCAGGCACCTAAACTTCTGGAATTTGCATTGCAGTCGGAAAACCTGATTGAAGCTGGCAATTTCCTCAAGCACTTTCCAGTTTTTTTGTGCAATATGCATCAGATGGTTTTTGAAGAGACTGAGGTGGATTGTTGATCTTCCATCTGAGGTTAAGACCTTTCAGTATGTCACTCTTGGGAAGTGTTAATGGCACCGTGCAATACCTTAAGACTACGGCAAAAATTGATGTCTTATTACCGACACTCAACTGTCTCAGATCTGTGTTCTATGGACTAGCTTTAGCAACAATAATGTCTGGTATTTATTCATTTGCATTTGGCATGTTTTTCTGCGTCTTCAAGGAGGCTATTGATTCTATAAAGAATAATTCACAGCAATCATAAATATGAATGTTTAAAACTATAAAAGCATTTACGATCCAAGAAATTCAAGTTCCAATAAGCAAATTCAATCTAGGATTCAAAGGCATTTGCATAATATAAAAAGTCTTTATGTTTGTGTCTGCTTTTCTGTTATACTGCGGTTTTCATTTTTCCACTCATATTTTATGTGGCTCTCCAGAGCAGTGTAGCTGCTTTGAGATTTTGAACAAAGCTCTGCAGGCTTTGTTCAACTATAAAATTGGATGAAAGCTCGCCTGAAAGCTCTCAAAGGAGACAACAAAGCCCTTTCCTCTATAAGGAAAACTAGAAAAGCCTGAGTTTGTGGCTCTTGGATAGATACTCTTACAGCTCTGCTTTCAAGCCTGCACCCTATACTTCAATAACAACACTCCTCATCACCATATTAACATGACAATTATTTGTTTAAACAGTTTTAGACTTCCAATATTTGAACGTATTTCCTGCAAATTAAGTCACTCTGTTTAATTTTAGCCAAAGCAACCATGCAAGAAATAGGTAGGTATTGGTATTGTCCTGGAACACAAGAAAACTTCCAATATCTGTACTGGGGAAAGTTACTTTAAACAGTAATGCATTAAAAAGTAACTAATTGCATTATTTTGTTACTTTGTATGGAAATTAATGCATTGTGGGGGTTTTTCTTGCATGAGCTGGGCTTGATTTTAATCTCTTATAGCAAAAGACAAAGGTATATTTTGGGTAACTGTACAGGCCCTATCACACCAAAAGTGGGTACAGGTCAGGACAGAAATTACGATATTTATGATGAAATCAGAGAGCCATCTGTTGTCCATAGACAAAGATTCTCCAATTGACGCTACATGATACAGATCCAGAAAAATATAAATTTAAAATAGTCTGTGGCCTCAGTGGCTCAAATTTAGTTTTGCCATGCTAAGAGAGTACTTTATTTGCGCAATGAAAACAAATATAGCATAATTTACTATTCTTCTCCCATGATATACGTCTTTCACCATTTTAATGAGTATTACAATTTATGCGCACTTCTAGGTGCAAACAACAGCAGATTACACACACATGCGCGTGTTATCCCCCGAATGTAAACTCGGCTGATTTCGCCAAATACGTTAAAGCTTAAATTACATAATTTTCGTTTTGGGGTGAACTAACCCTTAAGTAAGTGAAGTAGCCTAAGTAAATGAAAGCCATTGCATATTGAGTCAAAGTTTTTTGTTCAAACTAATAAATATGAGCTCACGTTGTGTCAGTCACGTTTACACACTACCAGGGGCGTAGCAACCCGGGAGGGACAAGGGCGACACGTCCCCCTCACTTTTAGAAACAGGTGATTCTGTCCCCCGCACTTTTTTTGAGTTAGCGCCAATATTTCCGCCCGTATTCTCTGATTTGTTCATTAGATTTGAGTGAACGAACGTCTAGCCAATCACAGCGCGAATCTCTTGCCATGAGCTTAAAATCTTGTTGCTCTTGTGAATTTTCGTTCATTCACTTACTTGGCTGTCTGGGGTAAAATGCACCCTAGAAAAAAGCAGAGGACTATTACATCCTTTTTTCAAACACACCATGTGAGTATGTGTTGCAGAATGTTGCGATGACACAAATCACACGTTACCATGATATTATATACTAATGTCGAAAGACAACAGAACCTGTTCTGTATACCTTGTTAAGTTGCGCTGAATTCAGTGCGTATTCATTGAATGCTGCCGATAAATGCCCAATGTACTACTATTTAGGATTCATTATACTGTACGAACACCTTTGGATCACATCACCATACTGCCCCGCCCACTTTTAAGTTGGCTGCTACGCCCCTGCTACGGAGTGTCCAACATTCTAAGATTTAAAGGTTACTGAAGTGCACTTCTTGAAAGTTCTATAAAATGGCACAGAATAGTGTGCAAGTACACAAATCGGGACACACCTTGTCTCTGTTTGCTCAACAACAATAAAATGCATTGGTTGTGACAAATTAAACAGGTTTCCAGTGTCATAGTACATGCAATTTGGATTACGCAATCAGCTTCCAAAAGTTAAGTACTTGTAATCAGATTTTATTACATTTTACGAAACATTTAGTTCCATTTCTGGATTCTGATTGGTCAGCAGCTGTGTTTTATTAACAATACAGCACGGCTATGAGGGCTTCACCCAACAGTTCGGTGTGTCACTGAGGAAAGCCATTAGCAACCACCTTTAGCAACATAAACAATCACTAATACAGCATAAAACTGAATGTATTTCAGCAAAATTAAATGCCTGTTATTTATTTAATGAAGTATGAGTTGCCCTGCTGGTGTTATTTGCCATCTTTTATCTCTAATTTTGTGACCACGCCCTTACCCGTATACTTAAAGTTTCTTGTGCGGTTGTGTGCACTTCTATTTAAAAACCCATAGTTTACGATGTGAGGAGGTTTGTTTCAGGTATGGTTTTGTATGTCCGTATGTCTACACTTTTGTTAGGGATTATCTAGCAGCATTCTCGCTAAGCGTCTCTAGACAAATTTGTGGCTTTCTCAATAACACTCCCCATTTGTATTTGGCCCAAAACTTGCATCATGGCATTAGCCGATTCCTGTCATTATGCTCACCGATAAGGCTGGTTTTTAGGGCATGATTATATCCTCAGGAAAAAGGGCAGGCGGCTTCTCCCTTACCGCTGCAAACTAATCAGCCCCCCAAAAATTACTTATTGATCTCTGGTTGCAGTGTGCGAAGAGGGATTTAGAGTGGCCGGGTCATGGCGGGAGAAGTGTGTGTGTGTGTGTGTGTTTGTACCAGATTTTGAATATAGACAGACCTTTCATGTCATGGGATCATCGAATATGAATCAATTTCATCCAAAAATCTTTTAACAGTCCTTTACCCCTGAATAATCATCATAACAGATCTACTCAATACAAACCAAATTGAGAATCCACTTTGCACTAACATAATCAGCGCTTTGACATTTTCTACAACAAAGTCCATCTTTCAGGAGAGTACAGGGCATTGAAATAGATTTTTCAGATGTTTTCAAATAGCTGAATATTTATATTGCCAGTGTAGAAAACTTAATGAACAGCCCTCAAGCCACAGATCAATATGGTCATTAGATTTATATGTAGAAGTAGCTTGTTATTTTGATATAAGAAGCTGGTTTATTTACGTGTACATGTTTTATTTGTTCATGCAACAAGCATGAGGTGATTTTGAGGGACTTTTACAGTATGTGCAGACAGTGTTTGGGTCCGTACTGTCTCTGTGTCAGGGCTCATTGATCCAGGCTATGGGAGATGAATGGATTAATTACAGGCACAGTGAGCTGTGGGACTACAGGCAGCCGGGCAGGAGACGTAACCGAGGGGCCGGGACAGAGAAAAGCCGTTACGGGCAAATTGAACAGTGTTAATGAATGTAGCATCGCCTGTGGCTCCATCGCTGGTCCCTGGGTGTGAAAACTGGGCCACACATTCCTCTGCCGCCCCCTGGGACCAGGAATGAAGGATGGGTGACGCCCCCCAGGTCTCCTTCTGATGCTGTACGAAACGCTTTTTCGAAAAGCAGAGCCGGAAATATCACAAAATTGTGATATTTGGTTTAGTTAGAGTTAAGTTTATTAGCCAAAATGTATACCTTGTGATGATATATGACATTTCTGATATAGTGCTGTCAAAAAATTGTTGAATGAATCGAATTCGTTAGGCTATTAAAAACAATCATGTTACACTGTTTACTGTAAATGTAACCCTTGCTAAATAAAATTATGTATCAGATAGTGCCGTCAAATGATTGATCGCGATTAATCACATCCAAAAGAAAAGTTTTGTTTACATAATATATGTATGTGTGTTGTGTATATTTATTATGTATAGCTACTGTATGTAAATGCACACACACACACACACACATGTTGGGTTTACATGTTTTATGGGGACATTCCATAGGCGTAATGGTGTTTCTACTGTACAGACT
>JAUCMT010000024.1:19934600-19964030 GCA_032357475.1 Enteromius thamalakanensis | reverse complement strand
ACAACAGAACCTGTTCTGTATACCTCGTCAAGTTGCGCTGAATTCAGTGCATATTCATTGCATTGCTGCCGTTAAATTCCCAATGTACTTCTATTTAGGATCCATTATACTGTACAAACACCTTTGGATCACATCACCACCGTCCCCCCCACTTTTAAGTTGGCTGCTAAGCCCCTGCACACTACCTCTGAAACTTTTGTATGTCATGAAAAAAATTTGGACCATGATCAACTTTATGCTTTTTCAAATCTGTAGATTGCAGTTTGATTGGAAAGGATGATGAATATGAAAAAAATTTTACTTTTGGATTCAGTGTGCTAGGACCTTAAGTAAGTAATTGTATAAAATAATTATTTTATCTGATGATGAAAGGGTCACTCTATAATTATACAAAGGTTCGAAGAACATTGTCCTAATAATTACATGGCTGAGTAATGACAAGGCTGAAAGTAAGACAACATTTTTCTTAAAAGCGAGAACAGTCCTTCATGGCACAGAGGGCAGAAAAGAGTTCAGCACAGTGGTATTTTGAGGCCCTGCAAAATAGTTCCACAAAAAGAGCCACATGTGCATGTTTGTGTCAGAGTCCAGATGACCTGGTGGTCAGCCTGTGGGTGCTGGAAGAGATGCTGGTGAACCAGACCCAGCTTCAGAGGAGAGAGAATGGCTGTGGTTCAGCATGAGGGAAACAAGAGGCCCGAGGGTTCGGACGAGCCTGCTGCAGTCTCTCTCTCTCTCTCTACGCCTCTTCTGATGTGTTTCTCACATGGGACACTCTTCACTGCTGAAGGAAAAGAGCCTGGTATCATATTACCGTCCCGTGCAGCTGGAAAAGTCCCTCTCTGCAGGTTTCCGCTGGTTTATATTCACCTCGTGAGGTAGTTCGTTATTAATACGTGAGAGATGCACTCTGTAGGAAAATTGCGGTTAAGTTATTAATGTTGTGAGACGTGGGGGTTGAAAGCAGCCAGTGTGTATTTGTTGGTTTCGTTGCCTTGGAGGAACGTAACGCAAACACAAATTCCACCCTTGTTGTTTGTCTTCCTCCCTTTCTATCCGTCGATTTGGCCGTGGCTTGTCTAAGTCTTTAATAAGTCTTTCATCCTCAGTGGAAAAAAACCTTGAGTTACTGCTCAGATTTATGGCCCTTGTTAAAGATTTTTTTGTTTTTTCTCCATGCTGAGCTGGGCTAAAATTAGCTCAGTGATACCTGAGCTCTATTTGGCCTTAGTGTGCTTCAACTTTTGACATATTTGGAATGTGCTTGTGTAGTCGGCTGAATATGAGTGAGTATTGTTGCTGCTGCAGAGGGCAGTGTAAGACTTCAGGTCTGCGTGGTAAGAAGGCCAGACACACACACACATACAGAAGCCATGCCAACGGAGCGGTAATAGGACACTGGTGACTGAGGCTGTGGAGACGAGTAGGGATTAAGATTGGAATGATAATGCTTTAGGCTATTGTGAACCCACACAAATGAGCAAGCCCTCTCTCCGTTTCATTGCTATGTTATCTTTTTACATTATGTTCCTCCTCTGCGCAATAAATCAGCCGATCAACAAGCTAATGTTGGACATGAAATGTGATCTGTGGCATTCCCAGCCCACGCAGGTGCCCTGACAGTGAAGCGTGTGAGCGGAAATGTAATAATGGTAAACTGATACATCGACTAGGCTAATAAGTATCAACATAATTTTGGATAGTTTAATACATTTTTCATTTTCCACATATTTTATATATATATATATATATATACTATATACAGTAGAGAGAGGTAAATAAAGCAACATACACAATACAATGTAATGGCTGTTAAATAGTAATTAAACAAATATTCATTTAAAAATAATTATTTTAATTTAAAATTTGTGTTATAATAATGATATAATTCAATGTTAAATGTTATATACACAATAAATACAGTATGCATTCACTAGTTAAATAAAAAAAACATTATATGTAATAACAATAATATGTGTTTAACATTGCAAAATTCAGGTTTGGCAGAAAATATCAACATAATTACTCATAATAAAATGAATAAATATATTTCAAACGCACACACACACTCACATAAAATGAGAGTTTTACAAATGCTCAATTTTTAACAATTCTCAAAAATCGTGTTTTTTTTTTGTACATATCAATTGATCTCAACTAAACTGCAATTTGGTTATTTTGATTAGCTTAAAATATAACAAAAACAAATACAGCTTATTTACACAATAAATAAAACACAATAAAAACATGATAACAATTATAAACAATTATAAAGACAGGGCAAATAAACTCTCCATATATCTGTATACAGTATATATTGTAGAAATTGGTTGCACTTTAACCAAAGCAATTACCTGAAATTTTAAGATTTTACTTGACTTCTAAATTTTTGCCCCTACACATTTTGACAGATTATGAATCATAATTACTAGTAGAAGTAGGTTATGACAAGCAAAGAGACAGTCATGTAAACAATAAGACTTCACATGATCATTTAACAGTAAGCTTAGAAATTCCCCTATGAGAGTTAAGCTTGCAGAGATCTTTTGAGAAACAAATGCTATATTTGGTATTGAAATTAATAGCCAGTCTGTGGGCAGACAGCAGTCTGGCTTTGGTCAAGCATAAAGACGTAAACAGCAGAGTGGGTGTATAAATGTTTGAGAGATTTGGAGCTGTACATGTATTTTATGCATAATTATTTATTATTTTTATTACCCATCAGGAACACAAGATGTCCTATGATCAGCTGCCAAAAAGCTCATCATACCAAAACAGACCGTGACATTTCGTCTGCGATTTAACGGCATTCACATTCTGACCGTAGTGTAAGTAGGGTGACCCAATAACTAAGTCATAAACTTCAGCGTTGTCAGCCAGTTGGGATATGACCCTGTTAAACATCTCAATTTAAAATTCTGGGCCATTAACTGGCCCCAAAATAAAATGATTGCATGTTAACCTGAGCAGAGTGCCCAAATTTTGCCACGACTTGGCAGATGGAGTTGCCAAATGCTCTCTCTCTCTCTCTCTCTCTCTCTTTGTCTCTCTAGCATTGCCTAGACATTCCCATAGGAAAGACAAAAATGACAAATGAGATTTCTTTAATATCTTAATTGTTTCACTTATAGAGCAGTAAAAAAAGCAAGAAGCCTTTCTCTCCTGAAGACTTTTGCCTGCAGTGCAGACTTTGTCCCAGAACCAAAAAGAAAAATATAACTTTTATTTTTTTAAATGCAAGAACTTAGAACTACTAAGAAAGGAAAGGATTTGTCTAATACATTAATTTTCAGCCTTTTTAACTCCAAGGCCCCCTCGGTAATAAAACGTATGAATTGTTTTTAAAGTTTTTAATTATTTTTACCAATGAATTTACATGAGTGCATAGTTACATATAGTCCCCCAACCCCACAATTTCTACACATAACATATTTTAGAGCTTGACACACTAAGAAAACAAATTTCACTAAGGATGACATTAGGTCACTTTATATCTTTATTTAGTCCTGCTAAAAGGTACCCAGTGTGTTCCAGGCTCCTGGTTGAGATACACTTGGAAACATGTCTAGTGCCAGCCAATCAGATTTGAAGTACGGATCACCCCATTAGCTATTACGACTTAAACCTGGGAACATGAAAAACAAGTTTTTAAAGCCATTTTTATTGATGTACAGAACGCAATACTTTAGAAAATTTGATCTGCCTGTTTAGGTGAAAGCTGCATTGACATATCTGATTTATATCAGATTTATTTTCAGGAATAAATGAGGCTTGAAACTAATTTTAAAATATTTGAATACATGTGTTCACCATCCCCCCGTGTAAACAAGACCTGTGAGAACCTTAACTGATCAACAGCATTGTGCCAGCTGTAAAGTTTGGTGGAAAAAAAATAATAAGAAGCTGTTTTTCTGGGGTTGTGTTACGATCACAGGCCAGAGTGCCCTCAAGCTCCACCAGAGGGCACTACACCATGCACTGTTATGTATGTTACCCCTGTCTGTGTTTCTGCATTGTAGTCGAAGGACTCTTATTATGAAGTGTATTCTCCACTGTTTCAGGGTTCGCCTGTTCAGTCTCTGCCCACTTGTTAGTTCTCATAACAATTGAGGAGCTCCACCCCCTCATCAATCCTCTTGTCTCCACTTTAAAAGCAGTTTGTGTACATGTTTATCTCCTACAAAGCGTTTAGCGGTAAGTTCTTGTTCTGTCTTGTTTACCATGTGTTTTCACTTTGTACCGACCTTCGCTTTCTGATTGGATTTGCTGCTCTGTCTTGCCCCATTTTGGATATTGTTTGCCACTCGATTGACCCCGCTAGCCTACTGGACTTTCCTTGTGCTCTGCCTCCAATATACCTGCTTGCCATGGTTTTTGACCCTGCCTGTTCTGACCACGATTTTGAATTAAGAGCTTGCATTTGGATCCGCACACCCCCGTCTCCATCATTACGATGAATACTCAGCCAACCAGGATCCATCAACTTTTGTGAAGAACATTGGCCAGCTATGGATACTATCAGCAACTTATTTGCCCTGAAACAAGGCACACAATCACTGAAAAGCCATATTTAAGACTTCCTAGTCATTTCTTATCATTCAAATCTCCCAGCCATTGTCTTGATCTATATATTTTGCGACGGCATTAATCAACCCCTGTGCTCACAGCTTAAATGCGAAGGTCCACGTTAATTTCTGGCTCATTTCTTGGACTATGCCCTGTGGACTTTTGGCTCTTTATTATCTGTGGGTGTTGCGGATGAGGATCATGGCACCACATTTAATACGGAGTTGGTCTAGGCCCTGGAGTAGACGCACAAGATGGCGGACACCATAGCGCCCTGTTATGACACCGCTGCTTATCATGAGTTCATTCAAGCTACTGTCAATTGTCATGCATCAAGCCAAGCCACCGTTGAGGATTGCAACAGACCATAAGTTAAGAAAACTTTTCATAGATTTCCATGATTCAAATCAGCCATGTAAAGCTAATATTGATTATGATCATCCAGAGTCTCAGCACAAGATGGCCTCCAAACCAGAGCAACAGCTGCTTTACAAGATGGCCGCCAAGTCAGAGCTATAGCCACAGCTCAAGATGGCCATCACAACAGATCCTCCAGCCTACATGGAAATCAAGCCAGATTCTTTAGCTACCTCGGATGTCTTCATGAGCATTGTGGATGTTGCAAATGAAGACAACTAGCTACCCAAGGACAAAGGAGGCTGGTGTCCAGTTTAGAGGACCCACTGCTAAAGTCAGTGCGTGCAGCGGGCATCTCCAGGGTTACTGCGCAGGCCATATCAGAGACCGTCCCTCTATCCTTTGTGTTCCCTATCATGGCATGGCTCTTTTGAGCGTGTGGGCCGGACACTGCACTCCAGAGTCTGCTCCAGTCTGGGAACCCTCAGAGTATGCATCAGTCCAAGAACTGCTAGAGGTGTTGGCTTGTGCCGTAGATCCCCCAGAGGTTCCACTAGTGGCTGCACTACCTCCAGAGGTGTTGGCTTGGACTGTGGATTCCCCTGAGGTTCTGTCGATGGCTGCACAACCTCCAGAGAGATCGGCTCAGGCCATAGATTATCTGGAGGTTCCACCGGTGGCTGCACAACCCCCAGGGCCATTGGTTTGCCCCACAGACTCCCTGGAAGCCAACAATCTTTTATTCGTCCCTGTCATGGCTATAGAGGCCACCTCTGAATTCCTGTCATGCCTAGTCCTGACCATAGAGGCCAATGAACTCCCGCCATGCCCTGCCACGGCTATGAGAGCCGTCATAGTACCCACACCTCGCCTTGCTCAGTCTTGCCCCATTTTGGACATTGTTTGCCAATCGATTGACCTTGCTAGCCTACTGGACTTTCCTTGTGCTCTGCCTCCGATATACCTGTTTACCATGGTTTTTGACCCTGCCTGTTCTGACCACGATTTTAAATGAAAAGCTTGCATTTGGATCCGCAAGCCCCCATCACTATCATTACAGGTTGTGACCAAATACTTTTGTCCATATAAAGTATATTAGATTTTAAGCAAACTCTCTCTCCTCAGTCCGGCTCAGATGTCACACAAAGGTCAAGTTTTCTGACTCTTAGCAGATAAGAGACTTATCATTCATGCAAGAAGATTTAGGAAATGAGAGGGCCATTATGTCCTGTTAGTTTTGGCATCTATGACTTTAATAGGAGCTCACCATGGTTTTTGATGGTGCAGCTGAACTTTTTCAGTGGGGTTCAGGTTACTCAGGCTCTGGGGACAGCAGTGCTCTCTTTCTAAACAATGTTCTGGTTTGTCTGAATTGGAGAAAGCAAGCAGAATGCAGCACACGTCTCTTTGTTTCTTGCACGAATAATCTCCCATCAGCATTTTCACCCCGTGGTCTCCTCCCGGTTTATCACCCTGCAAAAAATGAAGCTGAATCAAGTTCAATAAACAACATGAAATTAAATTATGTCATTTTTATTCATGATCAGGTATTACACACAAAACAAAGCATATAAATAAAAGAAAGTGAATTATAGGAAATGCAGCACATTAGCCTATAGAAGGGATCTCACTGGCATTGGCACAGATGCCTTCCGATTAGATAAAGGAGCCATGCCCCTCCCATCTCTGATAATATATCCTGTTGTTTGATTTGATAACATACATGGCTAATTTCAAACTGCACTCTAATTAGATTTTCCTTAACCTTGTTATGTGTATTTGTGGTGAGTTTGCTGCTCAAACCTGGACTGAAACCTTTACAGTAAAAAAAAAAAGTGAATGGTTCCAAATATAATTATGCCACAGCATATCATTTAACAAGGCTCATGTAGGTGATTGATTGACCTGATATATATATATATATATATATATATATATATATACAAATGCATTTACTGTTACTTTTAATCAAAATAATAAATACTTGTGGAATTAAAGTACCAATTTCTTAAAGTGCCCCTATTATGCTTTTTCAAAAAATATTGTTCATGCAGTGTCTCATGTAGCTGTATGTGAACATAAACTATCTGCAAAGTTGTGATGCTGACAGTGCATGATAAATAAAGTTATTGTCTATCAAAAACAAGAGTCAACTCACATTCGCCTAAACGAGTCGTCAGCGATTTGAATCTTTCTCTGTTACCGAGCCACGTCACTAGTCAAAAATAAAATAAAAAAGCTCCAATTTCCATAATTCACTGAATTTCACTGACAGATAAACTGTTCCTTGCCAGGAACAATTTCACGGCAGTTAGTGTATATTTTATTTGTATATATTTTATGAACCTCACTCTCAAATTCATATGATTTTTGAAAAAAAATTTGAAAAAAAGAAGGTCAGATGAATTGCGTGTCTGTGTGTTTCTCAGTCCTGTCAGATCCGGGACTCACCTTTGGCGACCTCATTGTGCTTCAAAGCCCCGCGCCACCAGGTCCTTGCCCTGCCCTTGCCCGTAATTACATGCTTGGAGGCCTGCTTGTCTGCCAGGGGCCTCTGTCTGTGCTCTTAAACATCTCCACTTCAAAAAGGACTCATATTTAGAGCTATTAAATCACAACAATGCCGTGCTGCTCGGTCCTGCCCTTTAATCTTACATCCTGCAGACCTGACCACAGCCACTTTGTATATACTATATACAGTATACTGTCATATAGGTGCCATGTGTCTAAAGCCACTTTCACACTTTGCATAATGGCTTGTAAAAAATCATATTTCCAGTAAATAAATAAATGCTAATATTTCATTTTGTTCTCATATAAAATAATATAAAACAACTGCAACAATAACAATGATAAAAAAAAGGAACATGATAAATAATAAAAAAAAACCCATCACATTAATTCCATCATCACAACAATTAATCACAAATTGTAGTGTAGTGTATCTGTATGGGTATGTAGCATATTGTACATATTTCACGAGTTGCCAATTCGTATAAATTTGTACAAATTACCTATATTTAACCCGGGCCTTAAACGTACGTGTGACTGGAGTTTTGACAATTATGATTAGACTGTGTTGGATCATACTGTAAATTCTATGACAGTTTATTATTACTTCCAAAATAGCTACATTTGAAGTGCCCCTATTATGGATTTTTGAAAATTACCTTTTAACACAGCACTAATTGAATGATAGCATCCTGCAAAGTTTTAATTCTGAAAGTGCATTGTGTATAAAGTTATTCTCTCTCTCTCAGAAAGTTGACTCTGATTGACTGAAACAAGAATTAATTGATTTATTTTTTCATGTGACCCGCCTTTAGCATATTCCCCCGGCCACATGTTGGTATTTTCACGTTGGTTTGAAAGAAAATGCAAATTCATTTATGCCTTCATACCATTAATACAGATATCGCTGCAAAGGAATAATTTAGTGCAGATGACAATGTAAAGAGTGTTCAATAAATGCATCGTTGTGAAGAATCTCTTCTCCTATCTCTGATTCTCTGACCAGAATCCTGTCCATATTTGGCCGCCTCAACCAGCATAATATAGTATTGTGTTGCTCAGCTATAAAAGTGGCCGGATTGAGAGCAGTATTGAACCTGTACTCGCCCTGTGAAAGCACCTAGAATGTCAGCGTAAACTTCATCAAGCAGAGACTGAACTCAAAGTAGCAAAACTAGTATCTTCAATGCTATCTATAGACTCCAGTTCAACTACTCCAGTTCAGTACAGACTCTGGTTCTCCGAACATGCAACAGCTTCCAGCGCAGCGCTGCCAGACTTGTTCACCTAAATTCATGTCTTCCACGCCTCAGCAGCCCCCCTTCCAGTCGCCAGCTGTGATGTCACCGCTGCTACCTGTCCTACTGAACAGCCCGTTCCTAAATGCTCTGCAGTGTCCCAGCCATCATCTAGACAGCTACAGTGGGTCCCACCTGCTACTTGCTTTACCAGCATGTCTTAGCCTGCGGCACTCATTCCTGACACGGCCACAGGTGCTCATACCGCCATTCAAGTAAACTGCCACTCTGTGACATCACAGTTGAAAGCAGCACCTTAGTCCTCATCAGCGCACATTATCCCAATATCTGCTGCATAACCCTTGAGCATCAGTGGGCAGCGGATGAAACAGCAATCTACTACAGCTACACACTGACGACTGTTCCAGGTCGGACGCAGCTTGACAGCCACCAAGCATCAGCGACAACACGTCATGTCCCTGGTACATTTAAGCAGCTTCGTCTCAGCCACACCCAGCTGTCTGTCCACCATATCCGAGTCCAGAGCTCCAGTTTTTTCCACCTATGGCATTCCACGACCTTCATTACCAGTTTTCGAAAGCGGCACTGAGAGTGACTTTGCTCTATTTCAGTTAGCATTAGACAATTTGTTAAGCCATCACATTCATATAAGTGAACAGTATAAATACCATGTTCTCTTAAGCCATTTGAAACTTTCAAGTGCTTATTAGCTAGCTAAAGCCTTCATGTATCACCTCCAGTCTTACACTGCTACTTTGCAGGCACTTCAAGACAAGTATGGACAGCCAAGACAGCTTGTTCAGTCTGAATTGGGTGCCATTCTAAGCACTCCGCCTATTAAGTAGGGTGATGCTAATGCCTTAGACTCATTTGCACTGTCAGTACAGTCTTTAGTGGGTGCTAAGAAAAGATGGTAAATGCTGCTGAAGATGTGGACGGTTCCATGCTCTAGAGTCTTGCAACCTAAAACGGCCATGTAAGGCGTGCAAAAAACTACATCTTACAGTTCTTCATGATTCCATCAGTGACACCACTAGAGATGTCCTCACTGTTAACCTCCCATCAACTCGGGTTTACTTGGACAGACCGAACCGTACAACCAGAGTCATGCTGAAGGTAGTCAAGGTCCTCCTGCACAATGGAGGCACATGCCGTCCTCGACGATGGGTCAGAGAGAACACTTGTGCTTTCCCCAGTCGTGCAGCAGCTCAAGCTTAGCTGTACCCCAGAGTTACTCCATTTACAGACTGTTCGACAATGTCACACAGAACTTGAAGGGTTGTCTGTTTCCTTTAAAGTCTCATCAGTCACCAAACCCACAAAGAGCCCTCAGCAGCCTTCTCGGTGTTATCAGCAGTGCCTTCACATTATCACTGCTCAGCCCCATGATTATCTGGTTTGGCACGTTGAATAACTTTAGTTGGACAACACCTCCACATACAGTGAGAGGATGGTCACTAGGTCCAAGGAAGATAAAGACGCTCTGGCCATGCTCTGGAACGCCACCACAAGAGTGGACGTAGATGGTATTCAACGGTATGCCACACCCTTGCTCTTACGCATGCCCATGACCTGCTGAAAGGGATGGTATCCTTCCCAGTCTTCGAAGTACTGAGCGTAGACTGGCACGAGATCCCGAACGAGCCAAAGCTTACTGCACTGAAATCCACAAGCTGTAATCCGTTGGATATGTAGCCAAGATTACCTCAGAGGAAGCACACGATACTTCAGAGTCCTGGTTCATTCCGCACCACGTGGTTCATCATAATGGTAAGGACAATATAGTCTTCAACTGTTCCTTTCAACATCAGGGGCAATCTTTGAACAGCCAACTACTTCCTGGTCAGGTGCTGGGTCCATAATTGTTAGGTGTGTTTCTGAGGTTCTGACAGCACACTGTGTCAGTGAGTGGGGACATAAAGGGTATGTTCCACCAGGTACGCTTGCTGCCCACATATAAGCCACTGCTGCAGTTCCTTTGGAGAAACATGCAGAACCCGAAATTTACTAATGGCAGCATGAACAACATGCAGTCTGTGCTGCACCATCTACGTCCTACAAAGTCACGTTCAAGAACATCAAAATGGCCAAGTCAGTTTGGTTAACATAGTTGAGAATTCCTTCTATGTTGATAACTGCCTGTACAGCACTTCAAACTCTGATGATGCTAAGGACCTGTAACTTACCCTCTGTCATTGAACACCTTCCAGCAGAAGCCCGATCTGCTAACAATGAACTTTGCTTGACCAAACCCAGTACAGAACTAAAAGAACCCAGTCTGTTAAGGAAAACTGCATTTGTTGGCACTGTCACAGTTTCCAATCATTCACTTTTGGACCCCAGTCAATTTCACACATGGCTAGAGCTGGTTCAGGCCACTGTCAGGTCCCTTTACGGGGTGGCTGCCACAGACAGTGACTCTTCTCTCCAAGCTGACGATTATGTTGAAGCAGAGAAACTTATTCTGGCTCAAGCTCAACTGCACTCATTCTTTGAAGCATTGAAAAGTGGACAGTCAATTCCAGCAAACAGTCATTTGACATCCGTTTCCCCTGAAACAGACTGACAACTTTTACACCCTGGTTCTGAATGTGTGCTCGCGGAATTGCGTCGCCAGTATTGGATACTGCGAGGCAGAGAAGCTGTCTGTAAACATCAGCGCATATGTCAAGTTTGTCAATTCTGCCGTGCCAAGCCGGAAGTCCCTAAAATGGTTGATCTTCCATCGTGCAGGCTGCAACTTCACCAACCGCCATTTTATTCTACTGGGGTAGATTGTTTTGGCCCTTTTTCAGTTAAAGTTGCTCGTCGCCACGAAAAGAGATGGGGCATCCTTTATAAGTGCATGACGACACGATGTGTGCACATTGATCTGCTTAAGCACTTTGGCATTCCTGCTATCCCTTCATCGACTTATAGCGCGCCGAGGTAAGCCCATGGAATTGCTCTGCGACAACGGCAACAACTTTGTAGGAGGAGATTGCGAACTGCGTGACACTATCAATATAAAGATAACCAAGCTGCAGGAGCTGCTTGCTCCACAGAAGATCAGATTCCGATGAAACCCACCTAATGCTCCTCATTTTGGAGGGAGCTTGAAGTCAAATCTGTTAAAAAAGCATTACATGTTGCCTGCGAGAGCAATCAGTGCCAGAACCAGTGCTAAAGACTTTGCTAGCAGAGGCTGAAGGCATTTAAATGCTAAGCCACTTGGCTATGTATCCTCAGATGTCACAGATTTAGACCCAGTAACTCCAAACCTGATCCTTATGGGCCGTTGTGATGCCTCCCTACCTCAAGTCTTCTTTGACTCTACTAACATGCTCGGAAGATGCAGATGGAAACACAGCCAGGTTAGCGGATAATTTCTGGACTGCCTTAATTCGAGATTACCTTCCAAGTTTACAGGATTGACAAAAATGGAGGTAAGATGGGAAAGAACCGACAGTAGGCCAGGTAGTTTTCATTGTTGATCCACAACTTCCTTGCACTCTCTGGCCTGTTGACACAGTGACGGAGACATTGGCTGGAACTGACAGAAGAATTCGCACTGCATGTGTCAAAGTTAAAGAAAAATCTTACATTCGCCCAGTTATATGTTTGATTCCACTTCCTAGGTTTGAGGATGATTTAGTGCAGATGAAAATGTAAAGAGTGTTCAATAAATGCATGTTTGTGAAGAATCTCTTCTCCAATATCTGATTCTCTGACCGGAATCCTGTCCATATTTTGTCGCCTCAAACAGCATAATATAGTATATTGTCACTCTGCTATAAGGGGTATACAGTTCCTTTAACAGTATTGTAATCTAAAATTACATATGTGTCCCATTAGATACAAAACAAAAAACACCTTGCCATATTGACAATTTTTTACTGTCACTGTGATCTTTGAAATACCCTGCTTTAAAGAGCTGCAGTAATACATTACATCACAGAGAAAGAGGAAAAGGGATTGTATCACTGCTCAGAGAAAGAGAGAGAGAGAGTGCTCTTTGTTCATTGTGAAGTCATCCGTGGCGCTTAACACAGACTTGCTGTGGTGCTGTCCATGAGCACTTTCATTCATGGCGTTCGTTGCTTTGGTGATGATGAATGAGGTTTATGCTTGGACTAATATCTTGACTTCATAGCGTCAGAAGTGTTTTAGGCAGGGGCAGGTGGCCTGACGTGCCGCTCTGGTCAGCCTCTGGCCAGGGCTTTCTGCAGCTCTGATGGATGAGGTGGTGGATCAGCAGCTCTGCTGAAGTGCTCTGGCACCAGTTTCTCTCCAAACACGCAGATGAGATTTTCCTGACGCTGTGTTTTCTTAGAAGGTGCGGCACGATGGGGTGTATCGAAGAGGAGGCAGCCACAACTGCTGGCTTGTGTTTCCTGAAGTAAATATGGACTTGGCAGACACTTTTATCCAAAATATAGGGATTAGTATTTGATGAGTGTGGCATGCCACTCAGAATGTGATATAAATATGTATATTCTGCTACAAAATAAAAATTACATCATGATTTCTGTTAAATATATATAAGCCAAATGCATATATGCATGCTATTTTAGTTTTTCTACATCACATTTTCACATAAAATTTTTTAAATATAAGCTATATATACAGGAAATCCAGAATCTACTTTTTATAATATCTAAAAAATATTGCCTGTAAATGTGTACTTCAGAAGCTTGTACAGTAGTGTGTAAACATTTCCAGATCACTGATAACCTTTGGTTTCCATGCTGCTTCACTTTTCAAAATACAGCAAAGATTTTTAATGAGACAGGCCACTTCAGAGCATTCTAGGACTGATCCCTAAATCAGGTTTTGATTGATTTGAGTGCATACTTGGGATCATTGCTTTGCTGGAAAGTCCAATGATCATTAAGCACAAAATAAATCACACTGTCTGCTAAAATGGCCTGGTTTTAAAGAATTCACAAAGTCCTTTATGCAGTCAAGATGTCCACTTCCTGCAGCAGTTAAGCACTCCATAACTTGTCCATCTCCATGTTTGACCGAGTTTTGCAAACTAATTCTAGCATATTTAAGTAAGTCTTTTATGTTCTTTTAGGTCAGGAGTGGTGTTCGGTGAGGTTTCTGGACATGAGCCTTCATTCTTGTTTATTGCTCTCCTTACAGTCTGCAAAAAATAAAATGTTAAATGTTTTTTCCTCCTTTCATGAGTTCGTCTTGCAAGTCTTTGGCAGTATGTCAAAGTATTTCTGAGTCGCTCTGATTGAAACATCTTATTTCCCTCAATGAACTTGGGCTTTTTCTTCCTTGCTTTAGAAGGCTTTTTTTTGTGTGGTACAATGCATTGTAAACTTATTAATAATGTTGCCAACTGTGTCTCTAGGACATTTTAGTGACTTTTTAATATAATTCTACATCTTCTCTAGCTTTTGTTGACTTTATGCATGTGTAAAAACTGAAGTTAATTAGTTGTAGTTAAAGAGTTTACCATGGCTAAACTGTGTTCTAACCAACCCAGTCGCACGGCAGGTCGTGACAATGTCATGAAATTAGCACGAAATCTTTTTATTCATGTCAGGGACACAAATATTTCATTATTTTCGTAACTCCAGCACGAACGTAAAACTACGATTCGATTGAATGCATCTTATCATGCTGGATTCATGAAAGTCGAGTAAGAATCATGTCAGTACCACGAAAAAAAAAAAGTGTGACTGGGCTGGTTCTAACACAATTTGGGGTTACACTTTATTTTAAGGTGTTCTTGTTGCAGTGTAGTTAAACAATTAAAGCTGAGTAATATTAATAAACTACATGTACTTAATGTACTTAGTTTAGTATTAGAATAAACTTACTTGCATGCTTTATTAAACACAATTTATTGTTATCATAATAGTAACATGTAACGTGTAACAAGGACTTGTACAAGGTAATAGTTACCCAATTTGGTACCCCATATGTTAGTAATGGGTTTAAAAACAGCAATGTTATAGTAGGGACTGAGGGAGGGTCCCTTTGAGCTTTTGCCAGCAGTTGAGTTAAAGTTTCTCTCAATGAAAACTCTGCTCGCATTGGCCTCTATCAAGAGGGTAGGGGACCTGCAGGCGTTTTTGGTCGATGATTCGTGCCTAGAGTTTGGGCCCGAGGATTTCCAGGTAACACTGAGGCCACGGCCCCGCTACGTGCCCAAGGTTCCTACCATTCCCTTCAGAGATCAGGTGGTGAACCTCCAAGAGCTGCCCCCAGAGGAGGCAGAACCAACTCTACCTTTGCTGTGTCCAGTCCGAGCACTTAGATGCTACGTTGACCGGAAACGTAGCTTCAGGACCTCAGACCAGATCTTTTTTTGTCATGGAGGACAGCAGAAGGGGAATGCCGTCTCCAAGCTGGATAGCATCCACTGGATAGTGGATGCCATTACCCTGGCCTATCAAGCACAGGGTGCCCCCTGCCCCCTCACTGTACAGGCTCACTCAACTAGAAGTGTAGCTTCGTCCTGGGCGTTAGCATGCAGCACCTCGCTGACAGACATTTGTAGAACTGCGGGTTGAACCAGTATCCTCCCGAGTTCTCACCTTGAGCAGAGCTGAAGAGCCAGAGTAGGACCTGTTCTGTCGGCTTGGCAACGATATTCTCCAGAGTGTCCTTAGCAGTAGACCCTGTTGAGTTCCTCCGTCCCCTCGGCAGCCAGATGTTGCGGAGCATTTGGCGCCATTGCCTCGATGCGATGAATCCTTGAGAACAGCTAGAGGGCTAGGATCCGTGAGTATACCTTTAATAATTACTCATGTGTATTCATGGTTTAAAAAGAAAAAAAAAAACGTGTCCCCAGCAATTTTGCTTCATGAGGGTTCAATCTCCTCTAATATTCCATATGCATTGAGAATTCATGTCATTTTCTGTCTTAGAACTTCCGGCGGGAAATCAGACTTCCGCACTTCTTCTCAGATGTCCCAGTGGTCCATTTACTTAGGTAGTGCAGGTGCTGGTATCCTGTGGTTCGAGTCCCGGCCTAGAGAGGGGACACTGGAGGGGACAGCTTCCATGGCATTTTCCATAGGGAACTGAAAGGGAACATCTCGGTTACGTATTGTAACCCTCATTCCCTGAAGAAGGGAATGGAGACATCATGTCCCGTCGCCATGGGGCTGTACCGCCGCTAGGGGGCTTTGTACACCGGCTCGGCTCCTTAGCGAAAAACTAATAAATACTTAATCCGCTGACCTACTTATACTCGCGAAGTGATTAGGTGCAGATATAGTAGATATGCCATTCCTATTCGTCGGTCACCGACATGAAGTCTCTGTTCCCTTCTTCAGGGAACGAGGATTACAATGCGCAACCGAGACGTTTTGTGCTCCAGAGTCACATTTACATAAGCTGACTTTTATCATTTACTGCAAATCTGTTGAAGTTAAATGTCACTTTAACTTAAATTTAAATAAATCGCTACAATACTGCATCAAATTTTCAGAACTTAGTTGTTTGTAGCAAAAAAAAAAAAATATTTTGTATGTCTGTATTTCTTCAAAGTTACTTCTCCAACACTTCGGTACCGGTTCTAATCAGCCAGACAAAGAGCTAAAAGTGTGGTAGGACACAAGTCTTATGTGTAGAATCACATGAACACAGGGTACAGGTTAGCAGGTGCTGTGGACTAAAAGTCTGGCAAGCCAAATCATATTTAACCAAATTTGGTGCTGAGCTTTGGACTCATTTAATGAAAACACCAGGATTCAGCGACAATGACAACTTACCAGATTCGCTGTTAGCTGATTAATTAGCAGAGAGAATTAGTATTCAGTTAATATTTAATATAGCACTACAAGTGTGAGCGGTAGGTGTGATTGTCGTGAGGAGAGGCGTTTTATAGGTATATACTTTGGCAGCGGCATGCCGGGAGACAGGTGGCGGTAGGTTATTTCAATAATAAGTAATAATATCATCAGCTCTCTCTCAGCCCGGGGAAACACGTGCTGATGCAGAGTGTCAAGATATCCCAGCATGCTTTGAGCTTATAAAAATAGCCCCTTCACAGCTGTGTGCTTAGGAAGAGCTATAGCCAGAATACAAAGTCCTGATGAGCTTCACAGTATTATGCATGTCTTTTTACAAAACATTGCTTTTTCCCATCCTCAATATCTTCATACACTGGATTATATAGTAAAATCAATTTAAAGACAGTAATCATATTCCTTAGGTTGTATTATTTAATTTTATGCTCACACTTTAAGGTCCACTTCTTGCTTTTAACCAGCCAATTGCTGAGACATTTTATTTATAACTTTATAACTTCTAATTTGCTGCTTATGAATAGAAAGGTACTTAAATTTAGGCACTAAAGGATGTAGATTATGGTTACACAGAATGTGTGCTTTATAAAAACAAAAAGGCAATATGTTAATTAGACATGCTAACAAGCAATTACCTAGGCAACTGCAGTGAGTAATATTCATTTTTTCTCGTAATGAGGTTTACTTCATGTCTATTTTACTAGATGTTGATTTTATATAGATCTGTAATTTTAAAGATCTGTGTATATATATATATATATACAGTATACAAAAAAAAAATTAAAATATAAACATTTAAAAGGATGTTTTAAAAATATTAAAATAATCGAAAATCTAACCATGTCTAAGCTGACGTCCAGTCCACCAATAAGAAATGTCTTATTTTATTATGTATTTCTAACCTGGTGGGCATCATGTACATTTTCTTGTCATTTTGCGAATCCAGTTATTTCTTCATTTAATTAAAATTTCATAACTCATATAAATTAATTAATGACGTTGAAAATTTTATCTAAAACCGATTAAAATGTTTTTATGGATGATAACACAAGTTCTTTTAGTTCAAACAAGTTAAAGAGGTACTGAATAGGTTGACTTAGCCTTGTGTTGTGGCCACAGTATAATGACGTGATGGCATGATAGTTTCATCTATTTTCTGCATTTCAGAACCTTTGCAATATTTTTCCACTGGGAGGCACCATTATCTGTGTCTTGAGCAAAGCTGCTGCATGGTTTTATTATCTGCGTTCATCTGAAGGGCGGCACACACACAGCCAACTGGAGACCTGGCCCTCGAGCTGCTCCTGAAGGCAACACACATGCTGAACACAACAAGGGCACACACACTCATTCCCTGAAGAAACCTCTTGAGGTCTTCATAAATCCTTGTATGTCAAATTGACTGAAATGATGCTCTAGGGTTAGGACTTTAACTAGTGCTGATATGAAATTTCATGTAAAAAACGTGTTACAGTACCATGTACATACATAATACAACTGTATTATAAAAACATATTATTTTATGTATGATATTACAGTATTATGTATTATTATATTTTAATACACTGGCTCTAAACAGTAAACATTCAAATGGTCAAATTATAGGTAACTAACAATGCTGGTTAATGTTTTTTTTTCAGCCATAAATTTTAACACAAGTTCTAAGTAACAATTGAAAAAAATCATTTAGTCTTGTTTTCCTTTTAAATATTTAAACATTCTTAAAGTGATTTTCAAAGCGTCTTTAGAAAAAAAAGATACAAAAGCTGTCACTGAGATGAACCCTGTTAAGAGGTACTTCTAGAGCTAATTTGTCCCTTTAACGTACAGTAATAATACGCACCCTTGAGGGGTAAATGTGTTAAGGTAAAGTTGTTCATGTATGACCTGATTGCCCAAAAATTATTGCCTTTTGTGAACTAGTGCTAGGATTTTCTCATAATCTCAACAAAACCACTACAGTAGAATTATATGGACCATATTGCTCCATAATTATCTACAACACCAAAAAAAAAAAAAAAAAAGAACTATACATTTAGGTAAGCTACAACAGTGTCACTTATAAAGATTACATGGCCAACAGGATATGTCATTACTTACAGATATTTAGTGATCAGAGAAAGATTTACAAGCCTAAAATCTAATACCTATAAAATTGTGACCTTCTTCCACTTGCCTCTAGAATCCATCCTGTTGGCTCAGACTTGTGTCTTTAATCATCTGCGTATCTCAACTTCAGTCCGTTCATGCAATGAGCTGAAAAGTTAGATGACACCTTACAGTTTCCATACATATGTGGAATAATTTAGTGTTTCACTTCAACAAGGAAGACGTTTTGTTTAAATTCCCCCCTTAAATTACAATGGAGCAATTAAAATAAATCTTCACTTGCACTTCCATTAACCCTGGCTGGTTTTGCGTTTCACTGCCAGAGACCCAGCGGATTTGGCCTTTCCCTGATTTATGTTGTCTTCCTCCAGAAATCAGAGAGAAAAACGCGCCCAAAGTTTTTTTTTTTTCCTTTTTTGGGGGATGAGGGGGAGGGGGCATAGATAAAGTCCTCATATGTTTTTTGCTCTAAGGAAAAATAATACATTTTCCACATCTATTAGAGTATGCCATAAATCTAACACACCTTGCAAAAGCCTTCAAGGGAATACGTAAGAGACAAAGGCGGAATGTTATATTTCATGTTCAGAGTCTCTGCTGTATATGGAAATATATTTATGTAATGTCAACATACAGAGTAGTGTTTTCTGGAGGAATGTTGGGATGTGATAAAGGAGTTATAGCTGTAGGTCATTGTACAGCCTGTAGGAGACATGTTAGGAAGTCACCATAAAACATAACCTAAGACTTTCAATTATAAAAGTTTCCTTTCCTTTCCAACATAAACACTGAACATGAAGTGCATGCTGAGACCGACTTAAATCTGTGAGATTCAAACACTTCCAGTGACTTGTATTATTTTTAATATTATGTTATTTGTAATACATGTGTGTGTGTATAAATTTTGTTTACACATTTGCTCGGCTTTATTATTATTATTGTTATTTATTTAACTTAAAATACATTTAAATCAATGTTTGCATTTTAAAGGAATGAGCCCCATAATCTTCTGTTACTAGCACCATTACACTGTCACTAACTGTAAATGTATTACATGTGGTGATGGGCATGCTACTTTAAAAAAAGTTGACTGAGGGCTCATGAACTGAGGACTGGTGGTGGCGCTTGTTTATCATTTATTGTTTTTAAGATAACAAAACTACTATGAATTCTACTAACAATATAAAATGCACTAGGATTATTGAGCCGCTGGGTTTATAAATATTAATCACGTAGTCTGCGTTCAATTGAATTGATTTGCTGAAATCTAAACAGGCATGACAATAATGTGAGCACCAGCCAATACGATTGTTGTTAGTGCATTAATTCCACCCACCACCAGAGAAACTGACAAGAAAATACAACAAGGAATATTGTTACATTTACATATATTAATGCCACAATTTATTGTCAGTAAGGGTTACTCTATTTTAACAGGGAATTTGTTTGATTACTTTTTAAATAATACAGTTAGTAACACCATTTATTTATGTAACGTTATTCGCATCACTGATTACATGTAAATGTAATAATAATAATAATAATAATTAGTTTCATGTTACAATGATAAAGCAGTTTTATGTTTAAATAGTCATAATATTGGGCTAGAAAATGTTAAAAATGCATGATATTTAAAATCGATTCAAGATATTTGTACTTACTGTACTGATTATATGAATATTTTAATAGTTGTTAAATCAAAGCTTGTGTTGAAAATGTATAAATGTTTCCCAAAACATGAAACCAAATGGAATGCAGACAAAAAGAAAACTGCTTTGGTTGACATTGAGGCTAGTCACTCAGATAGAGCTGGGTGCAAGCAAAAATGTGTTGGTGTTTACTGCCTTTAACTGTGGTGGCCAGCACACATTTCCTAGGACTGAAATCATGGCCCTGCAGGAACGATTGAGAAATTAAGTCAAAACAAAGCAAAACTGTAATTACCAAATATCTTTTAGTGCTAATACGGACAAAAAAAATTAACTGAATGTTTATAAGATTCACAACAATTCTAACTAAATTAGTTTCCTTTAAGCCCTTCACACTGATCTCTAAACAAATATGTTCTTAGTACTTTCGGCTCAGATATCAAGAGGAAATGAGATCATTTGTGCTAGCGGCTATTGAAGCAGCTACATTTTAAAAAGTGAGCAAGTGTGTGTTTGAGTGTCTCTGTCTGCTGGTGATCACATTCTTCATGAGAAATTAGAAACCTACAGTGCTTACTTTAACAGGTCAGTACTTGGTCTGTAGATAAGTGCATGGGCCTGCCTTGCTCTGGGCCAAAGCTCAGCAGATCTACTGAATTAAACCCCATGACAATATGAACAGTGTTTCTGTTGTTAAAGAGATAGTTCACTCCAAACATGAAGGTGGGGATTTTTAAAAAATAAATTTCCCTTTGCCAAAGCCATGCAATGGCCTACAAACACAGTTGGACTTCATCGTTCAATGATGATTGAGCTGGAGCCCCATTGTTGTGGCATTTGTATCAAGATAGAATACAACAATTCTGAGTTTTGAGCACATGAAATATAAAAATGTTTATTATAAGATTTATATTTAAGAAATTGGTAATTTTATAAGACACACGCTGTGACTGTAAACGTGTCATATCAAGTGTCATGATCAGTGAGGTCTGTAGGGAATTGGAATGAATGATTTTGTAAGTTATTTACATTTTTCATGCTACAGTAAATCATTTTAAAGCTGTGATGTCTAGAAAATCTTAGTCAAAAATTGTAGAAATAATCAATCACGGTTGAACTTTTACCAAGGATAAATATGTAATAGAAATTAACATTTTTCTACATTTTGAATTTGTTTTTTTTATTCAGATATATTGTTCACAGCTTTATTGGTGTGTTTACCACTGAAGGTGTGGCATAGTATTTATTAAATTAATAGTAAGGAAAACTTTACAACATGAACACTGGTATTATGTCTTTATACTATGAAGATGGTTTGAAACAGTCTGCATTGTATAAAGCATTATATAAATCAATGTGACTTGACTTGATTCCCAGGTGCACTTGAAGACAGAACATGACTAAAATGCTATGACATGGTGTGCTTGTTGGTTTTTATAATCAGCGTTGCCAAATGCCTTCGGTGAAAAGTAGCTAAAGCCTGCCTGGAAAGTTGGTACTGTAGATGATGTAATGGACCAATCAGTCATTTTCCAAAATTGGCATACAAATAAATTTAGGACAGCAGTGCTGTGATTTCAGCTATATTTACATGTGAAAGGAAAATGAGAGAATAGAGAAGAATAGTGCACTTATTAATTTTGTTCATATTTCATTGTAAAACACGTCTGCTGCTGTTGAGGTGGAATACAGGTAAGGTTAGGGACAGGTTTGGTGATATAGATAGGTTTAAGGATGGGTTACGGTGTAAGGGATGAGTCAACAGTGTAATTACTGTATATATGTAATAATGCGAAATATTAAAAATGAATGTCTGCCTTATTTATTTTGTTTGTTTATCCCAATAAAGCCAATAATACAATTTTACATTTCACCAAAAATAGCAAAATATTTTTATAAAATCCCCCAAATGGCAATAAATGTTTATAATGCTTTTGCAGTGATTTTATCAATGTTCATCAACACCATTTAGTTATTTCAGGGGATAAAAACAGCACAAAAACAACATAATTGTGCTTTTCTCCTGCAATATTACTTATCATAATGCTAAAGGCTGCATAGTCTTTGGGTGGATGGGACTGGTACTTGAGAATAACACTTGCTTCACCTTTAATGAATAATGCTTCAATACTGAGAGGAGCTCTGTTGAGTGCTGTCAGTTAGCTATGTACTGGCACGTCTCGTTGGATCAGTGCAGAGAGATTCCAGACATTTTTAATGGATTATACATTAAACAAAGTGAAGATGAGTTACGTTCTCAAACATGAAACGATCCGTGGTCTCCTGTGCGAGCTGCATGAGCTTTAGAAGTCGTGATGCTCAGATTACACATTCCCTTGCTCATCAGAAAAGAGCATCGAAAGACCGAGGACTTATCTCTCTTTCATGCGCGTATGAATGAACAATCTGTGCAGGTCTTCCTCCTCGACTCTTTGTACTGAGGAATCAGATACATCTCAGACAAATAAGAGGAGCCCCCTCAGTCCCCTCTCTGTGCCCTGGTATCCTCCCTCTCGCCCTACAGTCGCTCCATTCTTCTGCGGGCCTGTTTAAAGCACGGCCCTGCCGCAGGCTTCAATGGGCGGCAGTGATGGGGCTGAAGCTCTGCGCTTTAATAAGGCCTGTCTGTCAGTGCTGGATTCCAGCGGTCACACAACCCCACCCTAATCCTGCCAGTCATCTCTCTCCTTTTCCCTCGCGCTTTCATTTCTTAGAGACATGTCTGTTGTTTACAATTATGCCTGGTCAGTAGAGACGATGAACTTCCAAATATCTTCCTGAGAAAATCATTGCTAGTTTTAATTACTCAGACTTTGCTGCTTTTTTCAGGATTTTCATATGGGATTATACAAGCCACATACCATTTTAATTAATATGCAACATTAACTTAAATTTTGACAATGTACACTAAACAAAGTCGGTCTCTAAAGTTAAATTTCACTTCTCATCCAAAACATTAAGACTCCCCCTCTTTTGGTGCTTGATGTTTAGGGTCACTGTGAAACTGACACTATTTTCGAAAAATACCTTTCATGCAGAGTGTAACACAGCTTTAAGTGACTGAAAACATCCTGCAAAGTTTTCAATCTGAAAGTGCACCCTGTATAAAGTTATAATCTCTCAAATAAAAGTCGCCCTTGAATCATTGAAACAAGTCGTTTTAAAATGAGTCCCAAGCCATTTCAAGTTGACTTTAAAGTTAAACATTAGCGTATTGCCTGTCCACTTGTTGGTCATTTTCTTTAGTTCTGAATAAATGCCACTAGGTGCTGCTTTTGGAACGGTAAATGAAACTGACCAATATTTATCAGATGCTTGTGCTTAAATAAGATTTAAAAAAAAAAATACCACACTTTCCAGATTTACCCTTTCATGGGCATCTTTTCTCAGCTTCTTTAACATGTCTTCAAATAGGCTACATGCAATTAGCAATTGGTTTACAGTAGGCTAACAGATTTATTACTTGGGACTACCGTGATTCACACATTTTTACTTTCTTTAATGCATACATATAGAAGCCCATTTCCGCCACTGAATAATAAAAAAAAAAGGTTATTATGACTTGTTTTTCTCTCAGAATTATATGACACAAACTCAAAATTCTGCCTTTTTTCTCTGAATTGTGAGATATAAACTATTTACAATTGGGAGTTATAAAGTCACAACTGCAAGATATGAAGTGAGAATTCTGACTTTATAACTCTAAACTACGTGTTTATATCTGTCACGGCCGCACGATCCACTGATCCGGGACCAGCCAGTTTCGAGCAACCTCACTCTCATAGATACGCTGTGTTGTTTGCTGGCTGAGATCACCTTTACAAGCCTGGGGAAACAGAACTGGCGCTACACAGTACTCACCTGTGCACGCTCACCTGTTTGATCAAACGCGACATTGGAGTTGGAGACTCAGAACCGATTTGGAGATCAAGTATATGCATGTAATTCCCGGTATCCTCACCTCTGCTCACCCACCTCACTCAGGTCCTCGACATCCTGCTGAAACGGAGGTATAAAAGCACCGATCGCTTACGAAGTGGCTCATACTTTATAGACTTGGTATTGTTATTTTTAAGCCTTTTGCTGGAAAAGCCTGAGATTTATGTTGAGCCTGTCTTCAGTGAATTAAATAAACTCTGTTAATCGAATTCCCTACTCCTGGTTGCTTCTGAACATTACAGAAGCTCGCGCCAAAAAACGAAATCGATACTACATCACCATGGAGGAGGAGGGACTAGCAGGCGCTGCGGGTTATCAAGCCGTTCTTCATGCTTTAGAGGATTTTCACATTCGACAGCCAGTCACTAGTTCAGTGAATCACCCACCACCTTATTCAGGTGAGAGAGTGTCTTGTAACGGATTCCTAGTGCAATGCTCACTATACTTAGAGATGCAACCACACAATTTCCCCACTGACCAAAGCAAAATAGCGTTCATAACGACCTTGCTTACCAGGAGGGCTTTACAGTGGGCAGAGGCGTTGTGGACTGGGGAAAGTCCTTATTTGGCTTCCTTGGAGGGCAATCAATCTATTCATGACTATATACAGCGTTTTTGTACGCTCGCGCTGACGAGTGGATGGAACGATACAGTGCTCCTAGCAGTATTCCGACGTGGCCTTCGTCCTCACATTCGAAATCATATGGCTATATATGATGAAAATGTTGGACTTGAAGCATTCCTAAGAAGAGCAGCTCATGTGTCTCAGCATCTAACAGTTAATCCCACTGCAAGCGAATACTTCACACCACGCGCTGTCACTTCTAATGGAGAGCCCATGCAGGTGGATACCTACGGTTTGAGCAGAGACGATGCTTGTATTGTAAAGATGTGGTGAGAGTTGCATATGTGAGTAAGCCTGTTAACATTCTGCCATTAACTGATGAAAAAATTGAATATTGTTCAGAAATCTACGCTATCAAGGCTTTGATTGACACTGGTGCCTCCAGTAATTTTATCGCTTCTCGATGCATTGACAATATTTTAAACCCCATAGCCTATCGAAAAACCACAATACAAGGTTCTCCTCTAGATTGGAAGCCTGTTGATCACTGCACGCCCCAGGTTACTCTCCATATTGGGTATCTCCATGTAGAATCTTTAGATTTTTTAATCCTCCGCAACGCTACTGTGGATATCATCTTGGGGCGACCCTGATTGATCAGACATAACCCCATTATCAACTGGAACACGGGCGAAATATTGAAATTGAATAATGCCTGTCATGATAAATGCCTCTTGCCCTGTAACCAACCCACAGTACCTGAAGTAAAATGCTGCTCCACGACAGTGGAAAGTCCAGAGACCACAAAGCAAACCATAAAACCATGTGAGTATCAAAAGTTTATGGATGTATTCAGTAAACAAGACGCTACCCATCTACCCCCACACAGACCGTGGGATTGTGCCATTGAATTGATTCCGAATGCAAAACTACCCAAGGGGTGCGTATATCCATTGTCTATTCCAGAAACCCAAGCCATGAATGACTATGTGGAGGAAGCACTTCGACAGAACTTCATACGGCCTTCAGAGTCACCAGCCGCTTCAAGTTTCTTTTTTGTGGCCAAAAAAGATGGAGGATTACGGCCCTGTATTGATTACCGTGCTTTGAACAGTCAAACCGTAAAATTCTCCTATCCCTTACCTCTCGTTCCAGCCACCTTAGAGGAACTACGGATGGCAAAGGTGTTTAGCAAATTCGACCTTTGCAGGGCATACAATCTGGTCAGAATACGACTAGGAGATGAATGGAAGATCGCATTTGTGACCCCAACCGGGCACTGTGAATATCAGGTAATGCCTTATGGCCTCTCCAACTCTCCCGCTGTATTCCAAAAATTCATGACGGAAATATTCAGAGACATGCTACACAAATTTTAATCTTAATATTCCTCTGACTTGTCCACCCACAGAAAGCATATCAAACAGGTCCTACAACATCTTAGAGAACATTCCTTGACAGAGAAGTGCGAATTTCACACCACGCAGGTACAATTCCTCGGATATGTGATCACCCCAAGCTTTGGAGTGCAACAAGGTAAAAGCTGTGCAAGAATGGCCTAAACCCGCTAACACCAAAGCCCTACAAAGATTCTTAGGCTTCTCAAATTTCTATCATCGTTTTATTCTGGAGTATAGCCACATCACCGCACCTCTTACCTCCATATTTAGAGGGAGTAAAAAGAACCTGACTTAGACCCCTGAAGCTGAAGCCGCATTCCTTAAATTAAAGGAAGCCTTCTGCTCTGCACCCATACTCAGACATCCAGACCCTAGCCTACCTTTTGTAGTAGAAGTAGACAGCCACATTAGGGGTAGGAGCCACGCTCAGTACCATGATTCACCACCTGTATTACCGAATATTCCTGTGCCTATTTCTCAAAAAAAACTAACCCAAGCAGAACAGAATTATGATGTAGGAAACAGAGAGCTTCTAGCTATCAAATTAGCCCTTGAGGAGTGGCGGCATTGGCTGGAGGGAGCCAACATCCTTTTGAAGTCATAACTGACTACAAAAACCTGCAATATTTGCATGAAGCCAAACGTCTCAACCCCAGACAGGCTAGGTGGTCTCTGTTTTTACTTGTTTTGATATTAAAATCACTTATTGACCAGGAAGTAAAAAAAATTAAGGCAGATGCTCTGTCACGACTCCAGGATCCAGATCCTAGTATGGAAACCCCTGAGCCTATCTTACCCCCTGCTGTTTTTCTCACCCCTATAGTCTGGGAGCTAGAGGATCAAATTCACCAAGCAATCAGGGAAGAGCCCTCACCTCCAGAATGTCCTGCAGACAAACAATACGTACCCACAGCTTTACGACTCACAGTGATAGACATGGTACATATCCCGCCCGGTACTGGTCATCCGGGCTACAACAGAACTCTTCACCTTATCAGGAATCGTTACTGGTTGCCCAACATGCGTCAAGAGGTGAAACGCTATATACTGGGTTGTTCAGTCTGTGCCATGGTCAACACTCCCCGTAAACTCCCTGAAGAAAAACTCCAACCCATACCTATACCACAACGTCCCTGGTCTCACCTGCGAATAGATTTTGCTACTGACTTACCCCTATCCGAGGGCCACACCGCAATTTTAGTTGTAGTCGATAGATTTTCTAAGGGTTGCAAGCTCATTCCCCTACCAGGTATTCCGACCGCCCTAGACACATCTACAATTCTCTTCCACCAAGTTTTTAGACACTTTGGACTCCCAGAAGATATAGTTTCGGACAGGGGCCCACAATTTACCTCCAGGGTGTGGAAGGAATTTTTTAGGCTCTTGGGAGTGTCCATCAGTTTATCATCAGGGTATCACCCACAAACAAACGGCCAAGCCGAAAGAAAGATCCAAGAGGTTTCCAGATATCTACGGGCATACTGTCACACCCATCAAGAGGAATAGAGCAAATTCCTTCCTTGGGCAGAATATGCTCAAAAATCCCTACGGCAAGAAACAACAGGGTTAACACCATTCCGATGCATGTTGGGCTACCAATCCCCTCTCTTCCCGTCGTCCGAGGAGCCCTCTCAAGTACCACCAGTGGACTACTGGTTTCGCAGAAGCGAGCAGGTATGGGACTCTGCACATATACACTTACGACGCAGACCGGGGCAAACACTCGAAGGTCAGAAACCAGCCTGGTGAGAAGGTGTGATTATCGACGCGAGACAGCCGACTCCGATTACCTTATAAAAAATGAAGTCTCCGTTACATTGGCCCGTTCCCCATCCTCTGTCAAATTAATAACGTCACTTATGAACTAAGGTTACCATCACAATACCGCGTCCATCCTGCCTTTCACGTCTCATTACTTAAACGTCATTCTGACCCTCTGCTTCCTCCCACTCCAGAGCTATCCGAGACCCCTCCCCCAGAGGCGGACAATGCAGAGACCAACTACCAGGTTAAGGAGATCCTTGACTCCCGGAGACGAAACGGCCGATTACAGTACCTTATAGAGTGGGAGGGATATGGACCTGAGGAGAGGTGCTGGATAGACCGAAATGATGTACCGGACCCTTAATGAGATCCGGAGATCGCTGTTTTATAGACTTGGTTTTGTTATTTTTAAGCCTTTTGCTGGAAAAGCCTGAGATTTATTTTGAGCCTTCAGTGAATTAAATAAACTCTGTTAATCGAATCCCAGTCTCCTGGTTGCTTCTGAACGTTACAATATCATACAATTCTGAATTTTTTTTTAAGGCAGAATTGCGAGATAAATTTTTCAATAACCTTTTTTTTAATTCAGTGGTGGAAATAGGATTTTAAACATACATGTATAATTCTTAACTAAAAAAAAAGAAAGAAAAAGAGAGAGAGGAAGAGAGAGAGAGAGAGAGAGAGAGAGAGAGAAGCAGCTATATCCTGGGGCGACCTAAGGCATGATGTGTGATGTGTTTGGTTGGTTTTCTGACAGTCACTTGATCTGGCAATAGTTAGGTGTGGGTTTGTATTAAGCCCTGCTGATTCACTAACTATGTGATATTCAGTTTTCCACAGCGTGTGTCTGAACCTGTGTATTGAGAGAGTGAACACACAGGTGTGTCCCCCTTCAGAATAGGATACATCACTCCTGTGGCTAACCACAGGAAACATGTGCTAACTTGGCGTAGATAAACTAAATGTTCTTATGCAGGATGTGAGACAGGAAAATAGAGGAATGAATCATCTCTTTCACAGATCTCATCCAGGTTATCACAGAGTAAACGCTTCTAGAGGTAGTAAGATAAAGTGAACTACTTGAATGAGAGAAACTGCATCACCTAATTTGGAAGATTATGTAAGGAAGCCTGATGAATAAACCATTTGTTTTATTGTTAAATGCAGCATCATTTCCTATTTTTCTAGAACACACAAGTGCATTACTATACTATAAAGGCTGAGGTTATGATGCCATTTTCTAAGGGGATTTTGATTAGTATTTGACTTTTTTCCTCAGTATTTTTACATTCAAGTAGATGGGACTTGTAGTTTACTTGCATTATTACATGTCCGTTTCCAAAACAGGAAACAGCTGCCTATGGGTGTTGCAAGATTGCAGACAAACAGATGGACTGACTTTGTTGCCTACCTTGACTTCAGCACTGTTTCAGATACCCAAATATATATATATATATATATATATATATATATATATATAGTCCCAGGGCTGTAGTCTACACTGTAAAGCTGAAAAAATAAAATAAATATTCAGACACAAAAATATAGTTTGGCGTG
>JAUCMT010000024.1:19890119-19934500 GCA_032357475.1 Enteromius thamalakanensis | reverse complement strand
GTAATACCTATGTCATACCCATGTCATTATACAAATTTGTGTCCTCATAAACCACATAAACCCGTCCACACACACACTTTATTATACACATTATTACTCAAATAGCTCGAATGATTCAATGGTTATGACACTTCAGCTGGATTTTACCAAACATTTAAGAGAAAGAAGTTTTGTTGAAGTCTAAATTCACAGCAATGTGGAATGTGCACATAATTATTCAGCTTTGTTTGACTGTGAGGGAAGACGCACCTGTGACTAAACATGACTGACCTCCAGAACCCCGGGTCAAATGCAATGTGCCAAAAGATCTATCTCTGTTTCCTCATCTCAGTGAATGTGATGAAACTTCACTCATCACATGGAAAGACGCCCTAAATATATTTAGAGCCTTTCAGTGCAGCGAGGAAAGCTAATGCCTTAGTCATGAAATGACTGCACTATTACATAATAACTTATCCACTATTATCTAACATCCTACTATTATTTATTTTTTCTGTAAACCACATTACTTCTATATGATCAGCTTTCCAATTTTCTATTTAAATAATCACGTATTGTCCACATATCTTATTTTGGAGGCGAAATAGATGGAGGCAGCCTCCAGACCTAAATTAAACATTAATTTACACTAAATTTTAATAGTAATCACTGTGAATGAATTTTTTTTCAGATCAGATTTCAGTTCAACAGAAAGCTGCTTGTTTTGAAAATGACTTCTGTGTGAGCTGTGCTTAATACATTGCCGCAAACTGTCAATAAACAATAAAACGTTTTACTGCAAAAGAGAGCAAAGATTTGCCTAATGTGACCGCACCTTAAGTGTTTTGATATCAAGAGCTAAATTACGTTCGTTCGAGTCTTTCAACTTTCCTGTTTTGCCTTTGGAATCTTCAAAGTATGTTGATGGTCAATATGAGCTGGAGTTATTCAGACGTTGCCAGGAAGATCTGAGAGGTGATATTACCACTGGAATGAGGGTGTTCAAAACAAAACTATTACAAAGCGCATGCAAAGCCATTTTCCAGCATACTTGGACAATGACTCAAAAAACTAAAGGGCGGGTTTTTGGGTGTTTGTTATTTTCCTAAAAACGTGCTATGCAATACCCTATCATGACCAGGCTCATGATCAGTCAAGGCTGAGTGACCACACTACATTAAGACTTTCACCCTGGTTACACCCTTAAGACACACAATCAAGCCTGTCTTCTCTTTCCACAGGTCTGGGTTTACGGCCTATCACATCTCATCTGATTCAGCAGCAGTGAGGTGGAGCTTTAATCTGAGCGGTGGCGCAAATGTACAGCATCAGCTAATAAAGCTAAACATCTGAACCAGCATCTGTATCAGATTTGGGTCAGCTGCGTAGACTAAACAGGTGTCGGTTTTTCTTGCTCTTATGATTTTCAGTCTGAGAAAGATTCAGAAGGCGGCCAGCGTTATGACTAGTTTCAGATGTTTAATGCTGACATCGCTATTAAAGCATGATGTCATTGTGTAGCACTGGGTTGAAGTTCTGCCAAGCTTTAAGTATGATATAACTGAGATTTTTATTGTATTGTCATTACTATGCACGATATAAACAGGAAGCCATAGCAAATGCATGATGAAGTCACTAAAATGAGAGTATCTGTGTATTGTAGATGTCATATGCCATTTATCATGTGTATTTTTTTCTCACAGTGGCTATATAAAACTGTTGATTATCTTTTATATGTGTTTGAAACTTTACAAGGCCTAATTGCTAGTACTTCCATTACTGAAAATAAACATGATATGCTTTATGAACAATGACATTAAGGCTTGTTTACACAGCCGGTCTCGTTAACTGTGTCCTCAACAACGGCATGCTCACACTTCCTCAATTAGAGTGTAGCTGTTTGATATGAACACACACACATCCCGTGAGCCCAAAGGAAGCTTATCTTATGAGAACAGTTGACTCTGAACTGCGACCATTAATTTTTTTTCCTTTTTCTTCAAATTATATTTTCAAAAATGCAGAAGTAAAAGCAAAAAAATAGGTTATTGTTTGAATTATTATAAAAAAATATAAATATGAACATTTCGGATTGTCTGCATATAAATACTATAATAATATAGATATTAAACTAAATAAATATAAATAATAAATTGTAATATAATTTGAAAACAAAAAAAAAAAAAGAGTAATTTCTTTACTGTTAACATACCTGAACGCATTTGAAGTGAGAAGTGAATGTTATTCAAAGTCTGACTGTGACCATTAAGTAAATAAGCCGTAACACCTGTAGGTCTTTTTAGGCTGTCAGACTCTGACAGCTCCTTCAGGAAACGCAAAGCCGCATGAATTTACTAGGTGAAAGCAATGTTTTGAACTAAATATTCATTGGGGAAAAAAACAACATACCAGGTTCCTTTGATATCTTTGGATCAGGAGCAGTAAAATTGTGAAGGATAGCGGCGTATCACGCTATGAAACACCTGTTTTGGAAAAAATGGTAAAGAAAAACAGTTAAGTCACACACACTATGAATGAAACATTTACCTTGGCACAAGATGAAACAAAAAAAGGTAGATTTGACCAATGGTACTCAAAGCGTTTTCAGGAAATCAGTTAGGAGTACTTGCCAAATTAAAACGAGAACGAGAGAGAAAATGGTATTCCTGTTAAATCACCCAAAAGCAAACAACTGATGTTGGCATATGAAAGACGGATAATGACTGTTTGGGTACATGGCTTCCTCGCTTCTAAACGAATGAGGCAAATTACACAAATAAATGAAAGGAAGTCAAGTTTCCGTCTCTCTTATTTTCATGCAGTCTATTGAATGCCAAATGAAGTTAACACCTGGGCAAACTGCAGAACTTGAAAGAAAGAGAGAATGGGAAAAAGGTTATTTTTTGGAGCCCAGAAGACTGAACGATCGTGACCTACTCTGCAACTTGTGTATGAAGGTGGCATGCACATAGTTATAAATGACTGAAGACATTGAAAGAAAACAGAAACTGTAGGGTTGACATCTGGCAGGGTAGCCTGCTAGATTAGACGTGTTGTTAGTAGGTCAAGACACGACAGTTGTCTGGAAAACGTCTCTTTTTTTGGGCACCTTTAATATTTTAAAGCAGAATGAGTCTGAGTCATCACGAAGACAACTGCAACTATTTATTTCATGTCGTTAACACTTGACGTCACCTTCGTATTCGACAATCTGTTTCCGTTCGATTATGTCATGTACAGATAACACTGTGTCTTCTTTTGTACCGAACAGAAATCTTTGCCATGGGAGGAATCCTGCCCATGAACCCACATGAATTGCCTTTTAAGGGAAAGCTAAGCACAAAGACGGCCTTAGCTGAATAAGATGCCTTTCCAATGAGGGATTCACCACAAGCGATACTGCTAAAATAAAGACAAAGCTTTTTTATGCACATCCTGTATTTTCATAACTTGGAATTTCAAAGCAAACCCATTCTGAAACACGCAAAGTCTGATCTGATTGTGTATAAAAAGTTAACCACAGCTCCTTTAGGGATTTTATTGTGTCTATATTAATTAAACAGGACAGAACAAACCTGGCTCTGAATAATCGAGTGCACTAGCATGTAAAACAAAAGTGAATAATTACGATGAAAACATCTTAGAGCTCAAAACGTACAAATCAGTTGTAACTGTAGTTGTGCTTTAATAAATGTACATATATTGTGTATATTTACATCACACTCACACATCTTGAAAGTATAGCCACAAGATTTTTACATTCCTGCTGAAAAAAACAATAGAAACCCTTACAGAAATTATGGTGATAGTAATGTTTTCCACTTCAAATATCATTACGAACATTTTAAATCATATTTTTTTAACCACATAATTTATTGTAGTGTGTTTTGGGACATATCCTATTAGGATTTAGTGGTTTTGACAAACAACCAAAAGAAGGCAACCAGTAGTTACAGTAGAAAACCAAAGGGTCTATTACAGTTTCTATTAGAGCCAATTGGTTACAGTAAGTCCTTTTATAACCAGTTAAACCATTACAAATTTTGATTATTTTTAGCTTGTTTGTTTTTCAGCAGGGGTGGAACTATCTGGCAAGAATGGTACAAAACAACCATTAATAAATATTATTGAAACACCATTACACCTTTAAAAAATTATAAATAACTGTCAATAGCTATACATTTAATTACAATATAATTAACAAATACTACTAAAACCTATTTTGTTAAACAATGCACAGCCATTAAATATGGATTAAGTGTAGGCTACTAATGCTTTTAACATCCGGCACAAGCTACATTTTGGCCCTTTTTTTTATTGTTGCTCTTTTTATGTTTTTGCGTAATAGTTAGCATTTAGCATGTGTGGATAGACATTAACTTGTGTTGAACCCGGAACATTCCTTTACATAAACTGCAGAATGATGCAGTTGAGCCATGAATCATCAGGAAAATTCTGTTGAAGGTCCCGGTGTTGAACGACAGGGCGAGGTGCATTTAAGCAGTCATGTTTGTGAGGATTAGCATGCGAGTGCACAGTAGTGGACAGTAAGCTAGCAGTGATAGATTCCTCACCGAATGAGCAGACACTTTCACTCTTTCCTAACCTCACCTCAGCCCTGCTCTGACTCATAACATGTCTGTTATTCAGATTCTCTGCTTGAATATGACTGAGGAAAATACTGGAAAATACTCATCATTTGCCATGTTAGCGTTACCTGTGTGAGTGCACATTTTTGCTAATCTCCATTTCGGGGAAGGAGATTTTAAAAGACTACAATGTTTTGAATGCTGTGTTAAATAGGCTGTGATGTGTTGCTAACTTTTTAACTGATGTGGTGTTATGCCACATGCTGACCTTCATTGTTTGTTATTTGAAAACATCGGTACGGATGCATCAGGCCAGAGTTCGTAGCTGAGAGATGTGTTTTTGTGTGTGTTGTGTGTCACCCGTCTATATTTTGCCCTGTTTTGGGGTAACATTCCTGTTCTGCTTGTGTTGGCACTGAAACTCTGTCCTGCACTGGTCACATGAATCAGAGCTTTTCATGGCTGCTGCCACAGACATCCACCCTTCGCTCTCTGAACACACTGTAGAAGGCCAACATTACATCTAAATGAAGATCCATAAAGAGCAATTTACAGTATAACAGCTAACAGAGGAACAGACGGCAAATACTGTATGCACTGCAGTGAATTTCTTACTATCATTACAATACATACAAAAATAACAAATCAGTACTTTTTACTCAACAAGGATGCCTTCAAAAACATCTCATTAGGAATGTTTCCTGAGCAGTAATTCAGCATATTATAATGATTTCTGAAGTGACACTGACTGGAGTAATACAATTACCGGAAAAAATTACATTTTAAAATACTGTATAATAAAATATAACACTTATTTCCTATTTTTGATTAAATAAATACATCCTTAATGAGCATGAGAGAAAAAAAACAACATTTTGGAAAATGTGTGTGTGTGTATATATTTTCATTTATATTACATTTTAAGTGTGGTTACAGCATACAGTACTTTTTAGCCACTAAATTTAATTAAAGCATGCCAAAGTCTTTCCTGAAGTTTTAATTATTTTAAGTTTAGTTTACCTATATATACAATATATATACAAGTTTCTTACTTTTCATAAACAGCCAATCACTGTCTAATTTAGAGCCCATAAGACTGAAGACTGGGAAACAGCCTATAAATGTATAGTTCCTCAAACATATCTTGTCGTAAAAGCATCTTTCACTCACAGATCTAAGTCTGTTATGACCTTTTTAAGTGTCATTATGGGTGTCTAAATAGACTCAGCTTCAGACGCCACATAAGAACAAAGCCATCCTATTTGCATGAGGTTTGCTGAGGCGTCTGCAAACAGCCGATCTCTCTGAGAGATTGAAAATATGGAGCCACATCTATAGAAGTTTCTAGTAACTGCTCTGTGGGTGCATGAGGAGATGCATACCTTGGCGTTGTCTGGTAAAACAGTAATGTTGGTGTATGTCTAGGGGAATGGGCTGTTGGGAGGCCTATATTTGGATCATTGTTCTTTGTCGTGACAGCGTTCAAACCACAACCTGAATTCCAGGAGAGGACGCAGTAAACTGAGTAAAGTCAGTCAGGCGGCCGTATGGAATATCACTCAGTGTGATTGGTGGACAGAACAAAATTGTACTGGCTTAGTTGTGTTACTGAGGAGACTTTCTCACTGTAAATCGTACAAGAACACACAGAAGATCACAACTCTTCCTTAGATGTTCTGTTTTAGCCTGAAGAAAAAACCCTAAATGTTTACTGACCATGACCATATTTCTTCCAAGAACTCACAACTGAAGCTATGTGTACAAAATTTTCAAAATAGTTATTCAAGTTAAGTTTGTAGTGTTCTAGTATCTTTTCGTCTCAGCACTGCTCAGTAAAACTGAACTAAATGCAAACAGATGGTTACTATAATCCAAGACCTCTAGAAAAGGGTTTAGTTAACTGTTAAGTTTACTGGCTACCGTTATCCAGGCTATGAAAAAGAGGGAAAAACCATCTCAGATTTTCTCAAGTTCTGACCTAAACCCAATGCTTCATTTAGTTGCTGGTAACATTAGACATCTTCAAAACTGGGCTTGTGGCGCAGATGAAACTTAACTGGTTTGCAAATATTCCAGCTTCCTCGCTCAGATCAAACCTTTCAACAAATCAACCACTGTTTCCCACCACATTCCATCCTTTAAGTTTCAAACAAAACAAAACTCTCAATCTTTGATAGCCTTTTCCACAACCCACCCACCCCATCACGCCCCTTTAGTTGTCTCATAAATCAAGTTACCCTTTTTGAGGGACCCAATTCCTACATATTTTGCTCGCAGACTACCCTAAATGTTCTAATGAGCGGTGTGGGTTTTCGTTTCGAGACATGTGATGTTGTACGGTGGGCTCGGGCCAGTCTGGACTTTGAATCAATGCAGTCTGACCCAGCCGCACCATTTCAAAGGGCCAAAACTGCAGCCCGTAACCACCATTAACTCCGTTTGCCGTGTCTGCCACATGTGGTATTTAAACTGAGGCTGAGGGAGGGTCAGTTTGAAGTTTCAAAGTGCGGAACATTCTTTTAATGGCCAGCCAGAAGCCAATTATAGAGGCAGCTGCTTTAGATGGGGTGGTGGATTGAGGGACAAATAATCTTTCTTTGAGTTTATTGCATGGTTCAGCACTTATAGCTGCTTAAGCCTTTTGATTAGAGACGACCGATAAAGGCAAATACTGATACAAATATTTGCTGGTTTTAAAATCCAATATTCCTGTAACATTAGGCGTGCTGTCGCAACTTCGCTTCTCAACGGAACAGAAAACAGATTTAATTAAACAAAACAAAGAAAAGCTGAACGAAAATGCAGGAGTCAATGCAGACAAAAACAGGACATGACATAACTTTAACAACGACTAACTAGAACTGAGAAACACAGGGCTTAAATACAAAAGAACTGATGAAAGAAAGTGAGGGCAGCTGATAAACACAGGTGTACAAAATGAACTAATCAGGGAGAAACCAAAAAGACACAGACAGGACTGAACCAAAAATACAAAGACGGGGGAGACCACAAGGGTACAAAAGGTAAACAAAAGACATGAAAAACAAACAGAACACATGGAAGGGGAAAAATGTTCGGCAGGGCACACCACAGGCGTGACAATAATCCATAATAACAATACAAATGCAACCATCTCCTGTTGTTCACTCACATCAAAATCAACCAACGTATTTGTTTAAAAATAATTTTAGACTGTAAACAGTGCTTGATTAGTGCATATTTCTTCACTGCAAAAAACAATATAATGAATAGAGGACTTTTAAACAGAAGCAATGATTTGAAGTTAAAGAATTACTTGATGGATTTATTACAAACACACAGCATGTAATTTATTTAAATGACTTGTTGAATATAATTTTTTTTAATCAGCTCTTTGGATTCTTATTCTGACGGCACCCATTTACTGCTGAGGATCCATTGGTAAACAAATGATGTAAAACTCCCAGAATTTACATTGTGGCATTAGGTTTTGCACACAAAAAGAGTTGATTTGCAGATCATAAATGCAATAAAACTAAGAAATTGTTAGAACACCAGGCAGATCTTAACGTTTTTTTTGCGTCCAAAAGATGATTTTATTTCACAATGTTCGTGAAACATGCCTAAAGTTGCACAACAAATATCAAATAAAGTGGGTCGAACATTTTTTTTAATAAATTTTTTTTTTTCAGTTGAGATTAGTTATGAGCAGTGACATCTTATATAATTTGTTTCATGGCTTAATAAGATACATTCATCATTTCATGACAACGTACACTGAGGAATTATTGACAGCTGTAGCCACAATCTACTGCACAACAGATGGATTCATTCACGCCTTTTTGTAGCAAGGCAGAGTTGAATCCTGAGGTTGAAAATTGACGATAGACAAAACCACCATGGGGTGGTGAGACGAGGACGTTTAGAAAAATACATATAACAGCTTTTTTGAAGAACAAACGGTTTTTATCTTTGCACTCATTTCAGGGTGTTACAATATACCAGTGGCATATCCGTTTCCACCAAAATTAGTGTTTTTCTCTTTTTTTGTATCATTTATTTTGTATTGATTACTTTTTAACAGTTATTTTTTATATGTCTGGTTTCAAAAGCAGATATCTTCTCTACTCTATAATTTGCTTTGTACACACTACTGTTCTTTTGGACTTTCTATTTATCAAAGAATCCTGAAAATAAACATGCATCACAATTTCTACAAAAACATTAAGCAAGGTAACTTTTTTTCAACGTTGTTAATAAATAGAAATGTTATTTGACTGATAATCAGTAAGCAGCATTAAAGGCATGGGCCGGTATGAGATTCTGACGGTATGATATTGGACAAAAACATCACGGCTTCACGGTATTGTAATTACTGCTCTACAATGTTATATTTAAATGTCTGGGTAAAAAAACAACTATTTTTCCCAACTGAACACAGTATATTTTATTTTAGGAAACATATAGAATATATAGAAGGAAGTTTCATATTTCTAATAACACTGTACTGTACTCAAACACAAACATAGTGAAACCCGTGTTTTATAGGAATACAGACTAAACAAACCTTCAAATATTATGTTGTGTCTATCTACAAGATTAAAGATAAAACATTTTGAAAGCTTCACTGTCTTATAGCTTTATAAATAGCCCTACATACATACATACATACATACATATCTATATATATCTATAACTATATATCTAAATAAAACAATAACTCACAAATGGCCCAATGCCATGTCCCAAGTCAAGTGAATGAATAAAACAGGCATCTAATACTGACTTCCGGAAAAGGGGAATAACTCGTGACATTTGAGATTACAACTAAAACAGCAAGCCCCGCCCCAATAAAAGTGTATGCGCGAGCAGGGGAGAGAAGATCGAGCGAGAGCTTGAATTGCGCGCAGCTTTGAAATGAGCTTGCGGCTCCCGTTTCTTCGCGTGTAGATCTGTTTTCCTCTCGCGTATGTGATTTATCGCGCGCGCCAGCATCAGTGGTGCACTTGCGCCTGCCAGCAGTACCGGTGGGGGCGGGACTGCATTGTTTTCGCTGCAGGTACACACACACACACAACCTAGTAGGTAGTCCTGCGCTTTCACTTTAACGACACAAAATGCAGATATCGTAGGAACGGTATAACTTTTTTGTTTGCGGTTTTGAAACCGTGACTTTTTCAAACCGCGGTAAACCTTGAAACCGGTTATCATCCCATGCCTAGTCTGGACTCATGGTGTGGTGTGGTGTTGTGATTTCACAACCAAGTCCTACCCGTAGGGAAGGATATCTAACAAAGTACATTCCCCTTTATACCTCTGGCACCCAGTCAGTCCTCAGAGTAATTGAAATGCGAGGAGGGCTTGGTTGTTAATTAATGACGTTCATTAGGCTGCCTCTAACTGTTACCATTAACCTTCACAAACAGAGGGACAGCAAGTCTCTCTGCTCCCATAATTCCCTGCATTCTCAGAGTCAACCAGACACATACTTTCCTGTGGAAATGCAGTCTGCCCCCTAAAATAGTTCTACTCCAGATGGACTTTCACTCAGCTAAATGCCACTGAATCGGCTGCTTAAAGGTTTGAGGTTAATTTACACTATTGCATATCATATCAAAGCTTTTAATATGATTTACAGAGCGCAGTGCGCTTCAGACTTTTCTCTATTTTGAGGGCAGGAATATGCACAATGATGGAAAAGGGAGAAATTTATTTGGACCTCGGCACACCAAGCCGAGCACTTAGTGTTCATTTATCATCACTGTCAGCACGGTAGCTGTCACGCATGCATTTCGTTTTGGAATTTACCTTTGCAGTTTTGCGTGGGGAGTCTATTTGTCACACTCATTAGCACCCTGCATTCATCTCCCTGTGGTCAGTTTAATGTACAGTGTGGTTGTGGCAGCATGTCATTTTGCCTGCATTAGTTATCAGCTTCAGCATAAAGCCCTATTCGTCACCACAGCCACCAGCACAAGCCACTGCATCAATCTTTTGCTTTGAAATGCTGAATATTTTCCAGGCCACAATGGGGTCAGACTGAAGAAACAGTGAGAATTTGAATATTACGATGTCACCTTATCTACACAACACATTATTTTAAGCCATTTGTATTTTTATAATGACAATTTGAATGAAAGATCAATGGAAAAAAAATTAGCTAGCTAACTTGTCAGACAGACAAAAAGTTTGAAAATGCCTCTTTAATGTGCAATACATTTGCACTGATTAGGGACAACACAGAATCACAGAAACATATTTATAAAATGTATAGTTATACATAGAAAATACTTACATTTTTGATTAATCAAAATATCCACCATTAGCAGCTATTACAGCTCTGCCATCACTGGGGTCGTATGGATCCATTTGCAACATTTATTGATATCCAGGTCAGGCAGGCAATGGTCAAAAACACAGGCAAATAGAACAACGTGGGACAGGCAAAATCATGGTCAAATAACAGGCAGAAGGGCAGGCAAGGAGAATCGGAAAACAAACACGGGAAAATCAAACACGGGAAGGCAATAAACAGGGAAAAAACGCTCAGTAATGATGCTGGGGCAAATCAAGGTTTCCCGTCGATAAGGCGCCCGATCAGCATTTAAATAGGGTTTTTAATGTCCAACACCTGGTGCGCGAATCAACAGAGGTGCATGGGGTCAAAGAGTCAGGTTAGGAACTTTAGTAAGTCGGGATTTCATTAACCTGGTAGATGTCCTCCTGGTCCTGAATCAGGGGAAGGTCCTCGGGAACAGAAACCTTGTCCTGGACGCTTTCTCAATCTGGCGCAGCAGCAGGATTCAGTAACGAAACAAGAAAGGTAGGGGAGAATCTGTAATTAGCAGATAACTCTAGGCGGTATGATACAGGAGATATTTGTTGAATAATTTTGAAGGAACCCACATACCTGGGATTCAACTTGCGACAGGGAAGGTGCAGACAGAAATCTCTTGTGGAGAGCCAAACCGATTGTCCTGGTTTGTATGAAGGGTGTAGCCAACGACGACGATCAGCCTGAGTTGTCATCCTCCGGATGGCCCTCTGGAGATGCCCATGGGTGGTGTCCCATGTCTGTTCACTGCGTTTAAGCCAGTCGTTGACAGAGAGTCAGTGGGTTCACCAGACCATGGGAATAGTGGGGGCTGTAAGCCTAGTACACACTGGAATGGAGTGAGATTGCTGGCGGCCTTTCTTAAAGGGTCACAACACCCTAAAACACTTTTTTTTTTGTTGTTTACAGATATATACATGTTGTACATTGCTTAAAACAATAAAAATTATATATATTGCTTAAGTAATATATGTCACTAAGAATGTTACAAAGTGGAAATGGGTAATTTTTGCGCTTTTTGCGACCATTTCGTTCATCCGGTTTTAAAAGTTACATTTGAGCGCGTGACGTAGATGCAGTTTTTCGCATGTAGATCAGTATGTGATTTACCGGGCGCGCCAGCATCAGTGATGCGCTCGCGTATTACTGGCATAGATTTGCCGCCACAGCAGTGGACCTGCACTGTCTTGATTTTGATCAAAGTGTGGGGATTCTGGTGGGGAGGTCTGTGTCGCTGTCACTTATTGTCACTCCCCCTTTGAAGCAATCTCCGCCTTGTCGCCACGCTCTACCCCTGCCCCTTTTCAGAAAGTTTTTCAAACCAGAGTTGTGAAAAAGCACTTCTGAAACAGGGGGGTGTTGTGACCCTTTAATGAATTCTAGGCATATTCCGCCCAGAACAGGAACTGACTCCAGTCAGACTGAGTCTTGCTGGTTGTTGTTGCAGTAAGCTCTTAGAAATCGAATCAGTTCCTCATTTTGTCGTTCTCCCTGGCCGTTAGACTCGAGGTGGTATCCTGAAATTCCTGAAGATCCTAAAGCACAAAATCCATGGCTATATGTGACCAGGGTCTCTGTGGAATCGGTAAAGGCTGGAGTAAGTCCCGCAGAACGTTGTCTAGAGGACTTGGTAACTTGGCATACCATGCAGTCATTGATGAAATGGGTCACATCAGGAGACAAGGTGGGCCACCAGTAACAGTTGGACATAACGTCGATCATGACAAGGATCCCGGGGTGGCCTGTTCTGTGGTTATCTGTGGTCTGAGTGTCTCGTTATGTTATGCTTAGAACTGGTGCCAAGATTACTGAAGGTGAAATTACATTCTCAGGTTGGTTGGATTGCTCAAAGTGATCGTACTGGCGAGACAGGGCATCAGCCTTGCCATTCTTGGACCCAGGGCGGTATGTAATGGTACATTGGAATCTGGAAAAGAACAATGACCAGCGGGCCTGACGGGCATTCAGTCTTTTGGCTGTACGCAGTTATTCGAGGTTACGTGATCTTTCTACACTATGAAGGTCTCGCTGGCCCCCACCAGCCAATGCCGCCATTATTCCAATGCGGACTTCATAGCAAGTAGCTCTCTGTCACCCAAATCATAGTTTCTCTCTGCTTGGGACAGCTTACATGAATAGAAGGCACAGGGATGGAGCTTGGCTGGGTTACCTTGACATTGCGACAGTATGGCCCCGATACCAGTATTTGAAGCATCCGCCTATTTCAGAAAGGAGGTTCAAATAACTCAGAGTTTAAACTTGAACTCTGAGTTGATCAACCCAGAGATTACAAACTCAGAGTTTTCGGTTTCAGAACAGCTGATCTAAGTAAGATCAATCAACTCTGAGTAGACTAACTCAGAGTTAAGTGTGTCTCAAAAGCCATTATCAATGGAGCGCAGATATTACGAGTCACCATGGCAACATCTGAAAAAAAGAGGTTGGCATTTTTTTCTTCAGCTGAACTTGATGTGCTCATGTAAAGTTTCAGCAAATATGAGCACATATTAAAGTAGAATAAAAAATAAGTAATGTAATGTGTGACGTTTATTGACTTTTTCACAATCTTGTTACAGTACATGTACCTGGTGAAGGTCAGCAAGCTAATTAGAAAATTAAAAATATAATTTAATTAGGTAAGGTTTGAACATGTCATGGTATTTTTGTAGTTTTTTTTACATACAGTACAGTGCATTCAGTGGCCTTACTTACTCCGCATCCCCGATACAGAAAGCTTCCATTAGCAAAGAAATGTAAGAGCACGGCCACGATTGGCCATGTTAGTGATGTAGGAACGGATTAGATTATGGATATACATAACTTAATTGATAGCAAAGAAAAACTGTAGTTCTCAAACTAAAGTGTAACTGTGGTTGCCAAAAATAATTATTTTACTTGTTATTTAAGCAAAAAAAAAAAAACATTTCGGTAGCCTGTGTACTAACTGGTGTACTAACACTGCATTCAAACACCTAGACCACGATTCAATGTATAAACCAGTGTCCAAACTTTACTTGATCTAAAGATGAAACTTGAGCCCAAAAAACAAACAAAAAAACACAATTGGTTACTAATGTTTGGGCGCTACACAAGTATCTACTTGTCAAAATTTTTAGCTCAAAAACACAATACCACTGCTACAAGGGAAAAGGCAAAAAGATACACTCTGGCTCTCAAAATCCTTGCCCGACGTAATGTAATTCTCTTCGAATTAATACAGCCTCTTCATCTATGGGAACCTCCAAAAAAGGACAAGCCATTCTCTTAACTTTCTTTGTTTGTGTCCGAAATGTGGGCATTGAATGACTAAGGCTACAGCAAGAAATACCACTGCGTTTTTAAAAAAGGAGAGGAGACAGACAGAAACTCAGAGTTTAGAGATTAAAAACTGACTCTGAGTAATAGTTACCTCTCTTTCAGAAACAGGCTTGAGTTACCCTGGTTTCTCGGGTTTGACAAACCTGCCTTTTTGAAATGGAAAACCAAGAGTTTCCCTTATCTCAGGGTTAACAAACTCAGAGTTTTCACTTAATATCCTTTCTGAAATAGGCCCCAGATCGATTGTCACAAACCAATCTTTTGATTGGATTTGAGAAACAATCATCTTAATTGTCAACATTTTGAACTCTCTGAGATAGCAGTTCACCCTGCAAAGATCTAGAATTGGACAAAAAACACCCGTCTTTCTTGGGAACCAATAAATATTGGGAGGAGGTGGGAGAACTGTAACCCCCCTGGACTGTTAGTTGCTGTTTTCATTCCCCATGTGCTCTGTCTCTGTTTGACCTAGTTTCTGTTGTGTGTTGATTGTGTGATTATGTTTAGGTGTAGCGCTCATTATCCCTCATTGTCTGCCCTTTTATAAGTTTTAATCCGTATAGTTTTAGTTTGTCCTGTTTCAAGGTTACCTTGTGTGTTCTACCCTGCCTGTCTGTTTGCCCATTTGGAATTTTAAAGGATTGTTATTTCATGAATTTGAATCTCGGCTCGTTCGTTCCTGCACCACACACTGTGACAGCTATGTTGGTAAGGTTAATGTAAAAAAAAAAATGTGTTGCATCCAACCTGTCATTCTACACGAAAAACAGCAATAAATGTAGGCTTAGATGTGTTTGGAACTCTGACGATTTATTAGATTTAATGAGACATTCGTTTTTAATAAATTGTTCTCTTTTTATTTTAAATATGCATTCAAATGTTTATTATTAAGAGAGGATTCACCGCCATTCCTATATGACAGCACGACAGTTTGCACTGGCTCAGTGAAAAAAGGCACACAAACGAGTAATTTTGAAACATCAAGACAAATAAAATTATTATTAATGAGCAGTGAGTGAATATTTGAGACAGTGGAGCTTAAGAGGAAAGTGGAGTGGAGCTTAAACCAAGGCATTATGGGATCAAGTGCACAAATAACAAAAACAGCTCCACCATAATTTTTACAAATTAAAGAAATAACTTACCTTCTGGCATACAGAAGATGACTTAGTTCACTGTGGACTTCTGTAAAGCACACAGTGCTAATCAGTATTGACACAGGTTGGTCAGTGGGTCGCTCAGGTAAACAAATCCGCTCAGTGCTAATGCTTCAGTTTGCAATCACTTACTGATAAGTGTGATAATTTGGTACAGTTTTACAGGCTTTTACAGGCTACACTTTCCTATCTATGCAAAACCTTTTTAAAGTGCCAGTATTATGGGTTTTTGAAGATTACATTTTATATAGTGTGTAACACAGCTTTAAGTAGATTGAAAATATTCTGCATAGTTTAAAATTCGAAAGCGCACCATGTATAAAGTTATTGTCTGTCAAAAGAAAGAGTTGCTCTGAATCATTGAAACAAGTTGAAAACGAATAATTAGTTGTTTCTTGTTGACATTGTTAAGGAGTTGTAAGGTAAAAATAAATGCATATTGTAAGACAGTGAAAGTGTTTTTGACCTTGTATGCGTCAACTTGTTAATGGGCACTCACAAAACCAAAATATACATCTTTCATGATCCAGAACAGCGACACATTAAAATGGGTTATACATATGCAATATACATATATTTATGTATAGTTTTCTCAAGGATTACAGTGAGTCATTGTTTATCATGCAAAAAGAACAGCTGAGAATTTAGATTTTGTTGCGTGAAGTTCTTCATTTTCCTACAAAAAGTGAAGAATTTTACAACCATATAACATACATTAACATCACATTCAATATCAAAAATCCACATTATTGCACAACATCCAATTGAAGGTTGATTAAGGTTAAGATCAGATCCAAATTCCAACTCAAAAATACTGTAATTTACTGTAAATACTGTTTTATTTGTCCAGTTTAAAAAAGTCCCCTTAATGTTGAAGTTTCCCATACTTTAGAGTTTTGAGAATAAAGGTTTAGTCAGTCAGCACTCAAACTAAACAAGAATAAATGGCTTGTTTTAACCAAAACGAGACTTGATTCGTTTAGCTAAGTGCATATGATGATTTTTATGGGGTGGTAGATTTTAAGTGTTGTCTCTTTCTCACAAACTCTCGACCTTTTAACACCCTTTCAGTAGCGTCAACAGCTGCCATGCTGTGTGGAACTATGACATGCCTGTGTGTGCATGTGAAGGTGAAGATTCCACATGTGTCTGAGCGTTTGATTATGCTGTTCCTGTTGGTTTGATCTCCTGTCACTGTCAGGAAGCTGTGTTGATTTTAACAAGTCAGACTTGTAAATCACTGTTGAGATATGGGCTCTTCTTCACCCCACACCCCCTACCCTCTCCCTGTTCTTTATTTCAGACTCTTTCAGAGGATCTGTGGTTTTAAACCTGTAGCAAGTAAAGACATGAAGACTCATTCCAATGGGTGAAGGTATGACAGAATGTAAGGAAAAAGAGAGAAAAAAACATAGTTATGAACACTGTTCCAAAGCCTAGTCTTGCTATTTAATGCCTACATAAGCAGCTGCAATCTAAGGGGGGCTTGGGGGGTTGGGGAAGAGGCTTTGGTGAGAGGAGAGGTACGTTTAGAATTTTACAACAGCATTGACAAAGAACTGTTATCTTTCAGCCTTATTTCTTGCTCAGCATTTTCACATGCACTACACTCTTAAAATGTTAAAAAATAACTATTTTTGGTTCCACAAAGAACAATTCAATTAAGGTGATTTAATGAACCATCTCTTTCTCACCTTTCATAACTTGACAAAAAAAGGTCATTGTGAAGCACCTTTATTTTTAAGATTGCAACTTAAACCATTATTTCTAAGTTACACCAGTCTGTTTTTACAGTGCTGGATTGGATAAAGGCACCTAAATATTCCTTTGTGTAGCTTGACTTCATCCAGACATGCTAATCAATCCCAGGCTCGTTGGAAATATGTGCCTGTGGCATCATTTCTGCAAAATGATTATACTGCTTATTGCACATTTCGCAGCACTTACAGTCAATCAGATGAATTGTGAAAGTAATAATACATTATATATTACAGTGGTTTGTTGTATGTATCGCAGTAGTTAGAAAATTAAGGTTAGTGGTGCTAAATAATTAATACTAGATCAAGTTATAGCTTTTTTCTACAAATATTTAAGGTTTTTTATAAAGACTATTTGGTCTTTTTTCTGTAGACCAAATTATGATTTATGGTCTGTAGAAGTGTGGAGTAACTAACCCTAACTGTACCAGGTGAGCCACTGAGCAAGTTTACTATGATAGTATTAAGCTAATTATGTGATACAAATGTAAAAATAATCTTTTTTTAAACGGTAAAAGTTTCTTGAGGTCATAACACAGTTTTGTGCAAGGATCCCCAAGAAAATAATATCGAAATCGTTTTTGTGACGCTCACCAGGTTTTGCAGCATACTTACAAAATAGTGTTTGCGTCAGACTTTAAGATTTATCCGGTCCAGCCTTGAGAGTGGCGTGCTTTCGGGACAGGTGGAGAAAGGCAATGAAGAGCAGGCAGCTGCCGAATGAGTGAAGAGGTCACGTCTGAACCACTGCCATAACATGAATGTCAGCCATAAATTCTGGCTACTGCCGCTCTCATTTCACACTATGGCCCCTTGCATCTCTTCTCCTCACGCTTTTTCTCTTCCTGCGCAACTCACTGCTGTTTATTTTCAGCCCGCTGCATACTCCAAAGGCCAGTGAAGTAATTATTTCATAAAGTTACACCTTGGCCCCAGCAGATGACTGATCTTGGCGTGCACTTTAAAGGCTGAGGTGTGATCTAGTGTGGCCGGCAGGCAGCCAGGAGAGAATAACATGTCTACATCAAATTGAACGAATGTTCGGCATGACCAAGTGATGGGAACATCAGCGGGCATCTGACACTGAGACATCCTGCCTCTCAGTCAGATTTAATTAATCAGTTATTGTACAGAAAGGCAACTGCTTATTTTAGCAGCTCTGTTAACAGTACAAATTAGATCTGCATGTAAAACTGTAAAGAATTTTCAGGCCACACTGGACACACAGTCTTCACATCTCAGGCCCTAAGTGCAATGGGTGTGATTAAAGTGGGGAACTTGTGATATGCATGAGGTTTGCAAAACATGGCAGCATCACTTCCATTTTAGTGCACCGAAGGGTTGCTATGAAGCCAGCCAGCAGATAGCAGCAGCTGCTGCGTGTTTGTGCCTGGTTGCCTTCCAGAGGCCTCCACTCCAACACTGCGTACCATTTAATGTTGGATGTAGGATCTTTGACTTCCCAACACAAAGGTGGAAGATATGTAAACTGAATGCAAGGCTACTGTTAGGCTACTGATCAAATAGTTTCCTTGCAACTGAATGTTAAATGTTTGTTTTGCAGTTATACAGTAAGTGTGCAAAAACAGTAGACTGCAATGATATGCTTGTCTTATTAGTACAATAGCTAGCTTATGATGTCCATCGGATTTTCAAGAGGTGTCCTATGCTGGGGACTGCATGACCAGCTGACAAATGCCCCAAAAACTCTTTAACCAACTTGTTTGTTTATCATCAACTGTGTATTTCTCCCTTGGTGCTGCCATGTTTGCATAATATGCATACTAGTGAAATCTAATCATTCTTTTTTTATTTCCACAAAAGCTTCCAAAGATGTTCTAATGCACTTTTCCAAGTAGGAAGCTGTACATTCCGACTTTTTGAATTGAATGGGATGTAGCATTTGTGTTCAGCTCGCAGAGCTAGGGTTAAAACTACACAACAGCGGGAGATACTGTTCTAGAAGGATTACACCTAACCCCACAATGCTGCGGGTCCGTGATTAATCACTTATATTTATTTATGCGGCACTTTTAACAATACAGATTGTAGAAAAAGCACTGAACATTATCAAATAGGAGAACATAGTAATGGTAATGTATAATGACGAGATATAAACTATTTATATATCAAATGCAGAGACGGTCTCTGTAGTCAAGACGACGATAATCACTATAAATTAGGTGCCCCCAACTAAGCAAGCCAGAGGCTCTGGTGATCCAGAGACATGCAGAATTATTAACTCTTCCCATTTCCTATAGGGAAATCTTATGTAGACGATGTCATTCCGATGGGGCTTTTTAGCTTGGCCACACTCTGGCTCGAATTAGATACGCATACTCGATTTGGTCCTTGAGAAAACATGTTCACTATTGCAACGTCAGCTTGTCACGCATACATGCACAGATCTTATGTCATATGCATTTTTGGATGGTTTTTGATGACAGAACTTCCTCTGCCAGAATATTGATCAGTTGCCTGACAGAGGAAGGAGATGTAGACTTGTGTCTTGTCATGAACATTTATATTTATGCATTCTGCATAATGCATTTTATTCCAGGTGAATTATTTTGAAACTAATTTCAGACCAGACTAAGGCAGCTTAATGATTTACAAGAACTTCACAAATAACCTTCATTCAAAAAAAGGTAAAAGACATGACATGATCATTGGATTTGGATGTGACATTGCTTTCCTAAGTCCAAATTCTGCCTTCGGAAGCAATATTAGTGAGCTATCAGACTCAGCAAACATACAAATAATGCTCGTCACACAAAATGCATTGACAGAACACCTATTATGGCTAAAAATACTGTCTACATCGACACTCACAGAGGTGCTACTGTATGTATTTTTTTGCGCCGCAAACCATGTCAGTGCATTAGTTTTGACCTTATTGTAAACTGCCCCCTTAGCTTCTCTTAGATCACATTGGCGTGTGAGAACATGAGTTTTTCCAGCAAGGTTAACATCTGAGGGAGTGTGTTTGGGACTGCCCAGAGGCCTGCTGCTTCCTGCTGATGTACAGCTTGAATGATTTACCGGCTCTCAGATAAAAGACAGTCACAGGCCCAGTGTGTCTTAAATCAAATCTGTGCTCGCTATTTTTCTCACTACACTTACTGGCTATGTTCGGCACAGTAGAGCTCACACATGCTCACTAAGAAGGCTTCAGAGGAGCGGGGCCTGCTATGCACACATATCATAAAAAGACCAAAGACACACTGGCGCAAGAGCTGTCTCCGTTTTTTCAAGTTATAAATAGAAAAATGCTAATAAACATTTATGGTGTGGTCATAAATCCCCTCCAGTATAAATGGTTGACAAAAAGTTCCGTTATCTTCTGCAATGTCATGTGGAGCTACACCCATTACTCATATGGTCGCCATGCAGTCACGCCCCATGGCAGTCATGTCCTCTGATCTCCACCAATCAGCTGACTGGAGTGGGACAAGCTCTGACCCTGTGTGTCCTCTTCATGACTTCCCAAACAGGCCCATTTATCTGCTGCCCTTTCACCAAGCACTTCAATAAAATATTATTTTTTATTATTACATTGCTTAATTCTCATTGGTCAAAAAATTACCACTGAACCCTGCACTCAACTGTGACCAACTGATTCTAAAATTGCTGTACAATATGGCTAGAAGCCTATTGACTCTTACATAATTAAACATTGTTACACTTTATTTTGATATTCCACTTTAAACTACCCACAGTAAGAAACTACATGTCAACTGGTAGACATTGGAGTATTAGTAGACTGTCTGCTTAATAACTTCTAACACTTTATTTTGATGGGTCCACAACATACACCATACTGACCATGAGAAACTTTGCAAGTATATATAAACTCATTCTACTAACCCTAAACCTACCCTAACAGTCTACTCTGGGAGTTAGTAAACATGTAGTTGCAAATTAATGAGAATTAGTTGACGTACTTACAGAGTTAGTAGACTGTCTAAAGTGGACTATCAAAATAAAGTGTAACCAAATCTATACGCAGAACATATTAAAAACAGTTAAACTCACTAAAATGGATCTTAAACAAAACATACTCAACAATAACTTTGAATGTGGGCTATCCACTGAGATTGTGATACTTATTCATTTTCTCTTTGCTATTGTTGGAGCATGCATAGAGAAAATGCATGAATCATATATTGATAGTTACTTCTTGAATCTGCTATCTGCTGTATCACTCCAGCCAAAACCAGTCCAGAGAGCATTTAGATTCGATTAGAATGGATTAAAGGGAGTCAGCATTTAGCGTTCAGAATTATGATGGATTGAGTTAAAGATACAAGGAGACTTTTGTATTTTAGGGTACATTGTATACAGTAAGTAAATATTGTAATGATTAAACCTTGGTTCATAATTAATTACATTTTTTATATATTGAGGTGGTTAGGGAGGGTAGGGATATGCGTTTTGTGTGTATTTTTGATTCTGTTTGTGTGTGTCTATGTCTGTGTCAGTGGGTGTTGTTGTAACAATCGCAAGCGGTGATGGATTATGTTATGTTTTTAAAGCTAATTAGCGTCTGGGCCAGTATCAGGCCTCATTAATCTTATGCCCAGTAAATAACCAGAATTGACAAAATAACTGAGTTTGGCTAATGATGGTGGATGTTGCCTTTGTTTCTAATGACGGTCATTAACCTCTCAATGGCTAAATAATAGCATCTTAATTAATTTGTTTCAAAGGGAAAGTTTTTAGTGCAATTTAATTATATTAATGGGCAGTCACAAGGTGCACGGCAAGAGGCATCACGGCTTGCCTGCCCACACGCACATGAACGTTTGCATACTCTCGCACGTGTATTGTTGCTTTTGCAGCTGATACACCTGTCGCCTGCCAAACAGCATTGCAGCTTGGCACTGAACTGTGACGAACAAATTTTACTCAACCATGCAGCACAAACACAATGCAATAAGGTTTTATCTCTTTGCAGAAAGACTACAAACTCAAAACCACAGAAGACATCTCAATGTAAGCTTACATGTCTCTATTAAAGAACAGTTTCTATTTCTTTGAAGCAAACATTTAAAACTTTTATTCTCTGAAAGGTCAGTTCCCAAGGGCTGAAGGTCAGTCTCATGGTACCACGAGGGTTCAGTCACTGTGTGTTCCGCCCCGTTGGGCTTCTCCACCGCCTGCACCGCCCAGAGAGAGGTCTCCGCTGCCTGTTCCGCCCCGGTGGGCTTCTCCGCCGCCCGCTCCGCCCAGAGGGAAGTCTCCCGGTGGGCTTCTCTGCCGCCTGCTCTGCCCAGAAAAAGTTCTCCGCTGCTTGCTCCGCCTCGGTGGGCTTTACCACCGTCTGCCCCACCCTGGTGGGCGCCTCCACCGCCCACGTCACTTAAATGGGCTTCTCCGCCACCTGCTCCGCCTCGGTGGGCTTCGCCACCATCTGCCCCACCCTGGTGGGCGCCTCCACCGCCCACGTCACTTAAGTGGGCTTCTCCGCCATCTGCCCCGCCCTGGAGGTCATTCATGCCGGCTCCTAAGCCAGGGGCTTAGCTGGTCACAGTCAGCTGGAGGTGCCTACCCAGCTCTGGGGATGGCACTCCAGCGCCCAACAAACTTTCTCGTCTGTTTTTCGTCTGTTTATATGCTTGGACTCAGTCACACGAACTCATTCTGTTTACATCCCGGACTTTCATTCATGTTTCTGTGTTATCACATGTGTTCACTCATGTCTCCGCCTCGCCCATCAGTCACAACAGCAACACATTGTCTAACTCCTCCCACTGACCTAGATTTAAGTGTATTTAACCCAGAAATGTCTGTATGTCACGGTTCGTTGTTATCTGTTACGTCTCATTTGGGTTCCTAGTTTCCTGTTGTTTTGCTTTTTGGATTACCCGTTGTCGATTTTGAGCAGACCTGGATTTCCTGACTTCCTCTCTGCTACTTCCCCAAGGACTCAGTTAACTGGTATTTCGACCCTTTGCTTTGTTTTTCGACTTCGACTTCGACTGTCTTTGTCTCTGATAACGTTGTCTGCCGGCAATCTACCTCTGTACCCTGACACTGATTCTATTAAGCACTGTTTGCACTTGAGCTTGCACGCCTTGCATGCTCCCGTTTCGTAACAATTAAGATTTTGTTGCTGAGTAAAACACACTGTAAAAAATTACCTTCATTTTGACTGTAAAAAAAACTGTGAAAATGCTCTGGTAAAAACCTCTTAAATGGTTAATAGAAAATTCCTGTAACATTTAGAGGGAAAAATTGTAAACTGACATTCCCAGAATTTCCAGCATCCCATTTCAAATTCTCATCATGATGGTGTTTAGAGCTTGTGTGAATGACACTGAGCATCTTCTATATATGTTCGTATTTAAAAGCTGCTTGTGATGGGCTTTGGTTTTGGCATTTCAAAGGTACAAAACAGAATACTTTAATAAGTTGGTATATCAACATTGTATCAGTTAATGAAATTACAGTTTATAACTGTAAATTTTACTGTAAAACCTAAAATGTTGTTTCCGTATTTTTTACTATTGTATTTTGCACAGCTGCCAGTTTTTATCATAAATTTTACAGAGATCCAGCTTTAAGAGTTTCAATAATTTTATTTATTTAGTAGGCATCCACTGCATGTCATCTATTTTCTACAAATGATCCATTATATATTTCTATTAGAAGAGAATTTCAAAAACGCTAGAGCTGGGTGTTAAAAACACATCTTGACTAGTCAAAACCTAATCCTATAGCTCAGCACAGAAGAGTCTCGACGCGGCCCCTAAATAATGCTGTAGAATGTGGCTGCTAAGTGAAATGAAAGTGCAGATTCAGCATTCTCTGAGCGCTGGGCCTCTGTAATGGCTTCCCCTCTCTGGTCTCGCTCTTAACTGGATAAGAACACAGTAATGAAGTAAATCCAGGAGCAATCAGCCCCAGCCTGAATGCTGCACTGACTCATTCATCTCCTTCTGTCCCCCAACCACCCGTCTCTCTCCGGATGTAAGCATGGATTTATCATTCTGCCCTGTGGAGTTAAAGGAAGAGGACTTTGATTTTGTAATGCAATTACACTGTGAGAGGAGAAAGGCCCGGTCCTGCTGTACGAGTCAATAAGGGAGATGAGTCTGAACTTATAACTCCAAACAGAAGTACAAAATCAATCAGCTGATTGAATAATGGCATTATGGGCCATAAATTTGGCTGTTTTTATGTCAAGACATGAAGGGCATGCTCTCTCTGTCGTCAATCCTTTGTGTCACGGCACAACCTGTGTCTGACATATAGCTCAGTAGATCAACAGTGTTTTCTATTAAATCAGCAGTCGTGGGGCAGCCAATGAGAATGATTGGCTACGTGCTAAACACATTTCACATTTTCCTATTTTCAGTTTGATTCAGTCAATAGCATTGTTCAATTGAGTTTGAAGTGATTTTTGAGAGACTTCAGTCAATATGAGATGTCCACTGAATGTGTTTTTCTCATATTTCTAATAGAATGCAATCCTTATAATTGAACAGCAAACAATTAAACATAACACCATGGGTAAACATTAGCATTATTTGTATGTTACATTTAAAACATACGTATTTGCATATTTGAGAAAATAGTGAGAAAAAATGAGAAATCTGATCAATGCTGTGAAGGTCACCAAATCTTATTTAAAAGCAGACATCTCCTCAAACATGGCATGTAGCAATCGATTACTTGTATAAAAGGATATGCTGCTTTAGAACAAGCCATCATGTAGAACATGATGAAATGTTATCATTTTAAATTAAGTACATGAGCCAACGGTTCATAAATGCAACTGGAAACAAATTCACAAATACAATAGAACCAGCCAATTAATTCCACAAATTAATTATTTAAATAAGGGTTTATAAATGCATGCATTCATTTGTAGTAACATTGATAAAGTGTTTCTTTGTAAAACAAAATTGTGTGGTAGAACCACGTTTTGCGTAAAATACATAGGAATAGTCATGTGATCACATTGCATTATATTGTGCAATGCCATAGGAGTATTAGCCTATGTTTTGCAGCTGTGGAAATGAACTGAGGTGCTAAAATGAAAGCACCGATGATTGCATTTGTCATAGAGCCTGTGAATTCATAATGTTCTCTAACCAAGTTGCCAATTAGTCTCTACTTGTGAACATTCTGTCTCCATATGAAGACATTTTCTATCTATGTGGGAATGTTTAGTTTCTCTAGTCATTAGATATGGGCATGAGGTTTTTATTTATTTGGATAATTTAGCCTTCATGTGTGGCCTTATGGGGTTTGTAAGGCTCTATATACATATAGTTTTCTAATCTCAGTGTATGGGTGCCAATCTGTAAGATTTGGCAGTTAATCTATGTATTAAAAATTTGGACAAAATATCACTTGCACATGTTATTTAAAATTTTGTTGTGTGAACATTTGGTCTCTATGGGAGGTTTAATATGTATGCATGAATATATAGTTTGAACTTTAAGTTTCTCTCAGTCATTCTCTCAGTGAACATTCTAAATATGGACATTTAGTTGAACTTAGTCTCCATTTGTGGACATTCAAACTCTGTGTGTAGACATTTTGTCCCATTAAGAGGACATTTCGTATCTATGTGTGGATATTTATTAATTTTATATGGATTTTTAGTTCATTTTATGTGTGGACATTTAGTCTCTGTGTGGTCACCTGGTCTATGTGAGGCTTCATTTAATTTTGTGGATATTTAGTCTTTATAAAAGGACATTTAGTTAATTTTAGTCTCTGTGTGGAAATTTAGTCGCTATTACGGACTTTATTTCATCTTAGTTTTTATGGGGGAATTCTATGTCTTTACATGGACTTTTAGTTAATCTCAGTCTCTATATGTGGACATTTGGTCTCTATGCAAGAATGCAAGGTCTCTATGCAAAGCATTACATTTGTTTGATATTTAGTCTTTTTATATAGACTTTTAGTTCATCTTCGTCAATTTCTATTTGTGAACACTGACTTTCACCTTAGCTTTCATGTGTTCACCTTATGTTCGATGTGTAGATATTTGGTTTCTGTTTGACCAGTTTGTGTGTTTGGATTGAGTGGGAATTATCTAGCAAGCTGCATCGTGTTGCAGCATGACTAAGACTGTGGAGCAACTCTTCATAGAAAAAAAAAAACGACACATTGTTAGAGAGAAACCTAAAAAAGCTATCACGAGCCTCTTTGTGCCCATGGCCTGAACGGGCAGCAGGCTGTGTGGAGCCTCGTCAGGGTCTCAGTGCCTGCTAGCTATCATTTTGTCAATAGAGATGCTGTTCCCATCCAACAAACTGCTACTGAGTGAGAAATGTCAATAGTGGAAGGTTCCCAAAGCTACTGAAGGCTAATGAGAGAGTTTAAAGCCGGGCTCATAAAAGACAAGAGCTCAGAAACAGAGATAAGGCATCATAAATGATGCATGATGACTTTGGTGCGGCACAGGTTAGAGATGTTAGCAGTGGGAATAATGAAACTGAGAAAACTTCAAATGAATGGGGTATCCAGTTATTAGTACGTCTAATTGTGATGACATCTTAGATTGATAATCTTCTCATAAAAGTAGATGAAACTGTTAGATCCATTTTATCATTAGCATAGATCATCTGGATTGGATGCCAGGTGTATTTTATGTGAAGTGAGTTTAATTCATTGATGTATTTTGCATGCGACAAGATGGTTTTAGAGTAAATTTAACTTTGCCAAATTGGTCTCTTATTAGGATGGCCATGATGAGGGCTCTCATTTGAAATTCCAATCCAATTATCTGCAGATCTTTGAGGAGTCGAAAAACGTAATTTTTTCCACTCAATAATAACGGAAACAGCTCATTATTGAAACAATTTGATGGCAGCTTTTGAACCCTCTCTCCACCAAATTGACTTAATAATTTCCACTCTTTCTAAATAGCTCCCTACATTCTCCACTTTTCTGCTCGGCTAAAGCTTTGATGGCCATATGTTACAATGGAAACACACCCAATGGAAAGCAAACTTTTGCTTTGTAATTTCTTAGAGACCCAAACATCCACCTTATTGCTCTATGTTTAAGAAGCTGGGACTCCATATATACTTTTGTCCAAATGAATTATGAATAATATTTTACCCTTTAAAAGTAAGACTATCTACAAGTCTCCATTTGGTCAAATTAGTGGGCGCCCCTATGTGCTTTCATTGCCTAATTATATGTGTTTGGGTGGGGGGTATGTTGAATTGTGAATGATGGCTTTGCTGAGAGCAGAGACAATAAAGCCATCTTGTCTTCGACCAATTAAAAAAAGAAAATTCAGAACAGAATTTAATAGGCATACTCAAAAAAAAAATGTACTTAGACAAACATGCATTCCCATTTATGGGAAAAAGGAGAGTGGAGTAATTGATGAATGAAATAATTTGGGTAGTTCTGACTGCAAAATCTGATTGGATTAGCCATTTATAGCCACCACAGAATACACAGTGATCAACATTAGAGCTGACAGATGCTAACGTCTTTTTAGTTATTTGCAATATAGCATTGGCCTTTTATACTGTATTACATCACTGAACACTTTATGAACATTTCATTAGTTAGCATGGTCAAAAACTGAAGAACGTAAAAGGTGTGTATGATGTTGATAGGCATGTTGATGAAAGTAATACCTAATTCAAATGAGAGGGATTATTCAGAGGATGTGACATAGTCGTCTTCTAGGTCGGATGAGTAATGTCTGCCAATTTAGAGCACCCTCTTTATCTCCCTCCCATCCCCCCCTCTTTTTCTTCCGTATTTTATCAGTCAACCCCGGGTTATTTACAAAGAGACATGTCTATCAGTTACAAGGACATGACTTTGCCAAGAGAGAGCTAACAAAGGAGGAAATCAAGCAGTGGCCTCCCCTGAAAAGATGTCTCTCTTTTCCTCTCTCGCCCCTCATCCGAGGCCCGGCTTGCGCTGAATGGCCCTCTTCCTGGCAAGGTGCCTGGCGTGGCCGGCGATAGTACATTTATCCTCCCTGATAAGATTAGAAATTATTAATGGAGGGCTGTGAAGCAGAGCAAAGGGTCATTTGGAGTTTAATTCTATTCTCAGATAACTTCATTTTGCCTGATGTGATTGTTATTGCCCGAGTGCTAGATGTTTATAGGAAACAATATCCTCAATAACACATTCAGACATCCTATTTAAAGGGTCAGCCTGGGCCATTAGATAACAGCTTCAGAGGAGTTGCATGTCACGGCTGATTTAAAAAGGTCAGACTTCGCTCTGATCGGAGTAATACGTTGAATTCATAAAAAGTGCTTAAACAGGTAAGTTAACTATTCTAGCCAGTCAGCATGTACCAGCCATGTAAAAGGCACTACCATAATGCAATGCAGCAAGCTCAGTTAAAAAATTAATCCAAGATTGCAGATAATGTGAGATACTGTACATTTTATAAATCTCATAAAATTCATCCAATACTGAAATTATTAGTATTAAAATAATTAAAAAGCAACCATTAACTCTCAAATTTGTAGGCATGGTCCATTTTTTTAGGCTTTAAAATGTGCTGAACGTGTAATACTTTAAAACAATGCAAAAAGGGACAATGACATCATAGCACAGCTTGGACAGCAATACCATGAATCTTCGCAGGGTCTGGAATGAATATGCATGAGGGCAGCAAATCAAAGTAAACACGAACAATGGATGACGTGCATTTATAATGCATCATCAGTGCAGAGGAGAAATAAAACTGTCTGTGTATCTGAGAAACGAGAGAATGAGAAGTGGAGACAAAGGAAGAAAGAAATAGTCATGGATACAGGGCCATCTGGACATGGTTAGCCCGTTCAGATAGCGTTTCAGTGGCGCTGATTTGCAACTCTGTCAGTTAGCTACAGTTACACACCTGTCCCTGGACAAAGGGACTCACCTTTCTACCGGCTTGGCTGGCTTTCCGTCGCTACTGCTGATAGCTCAATCACAGACTAGTGCCAGCCAGCTAATGAAGTGCTCTCCAGAGGTCAGCATTCCTCTGGGCCGGGATAGGATAATCAGTCATTGGCGGTCCTCTCAAACCACCTCATTTAGAGCATAGGGACCGACTGTGTTCAGCAAGGCTGAGCAGACCTTGTCTTGGTCCCACCCGATCCATGTAAAAGAGATACCAGCCATCTCGCTTTATTACTAGATGTTATCGCTTTCCCAGAGAAAGCTTGGGCCATTTTGATTAGAATAGAAAAACAACAGCTCACCCGGGTTTGAATGTAAGATGACCTTTTGTCTAGTAATAAAGTATTGTTGACCATAATTTATCTGAGCCTCGGAGTCATAACATGAGTATCACTGGTGGTTGGTGATTTTCAAGAATGGAGAAATGCAGATAACTGTTATCATAGTACAGCTACTCAAGTAAAATGGCAAAAAACAATTGATAAAGGGTTTAAAATGGATCAAAGAACATCTTAGTGAAGCATTTTGTATGCATATGCTTATTTGCAGATAAATAAACATATGCTGTTACTGCATATTTTATTAAATTTCTATGAGAAGCCATCGTCATTCCTGTGTTTCTGTAGAAAAATCTCTGCAGTAGAGTTGAGGTAATGTTTGGAGAAAGGAAAGAAAAACAGGAATGAAAGCCAAACCCAAAATGTTTTGTACAAGATGGAATTGGTGTAAGAGTTGCTGTTGGGGTATCAGGTTATGGCAGCTAGGCTGTAGGCCCGGCTAGGGTGCAGTTTGGAATTGAAGGTTAGTGCTACAGCTTTGGGGGGTGGATGTTGGGACAGACACCCACTGATAAAGTTTCCTATGATGGATTGAGTTGGCTGAAGGCAGCCTGTGGTGCCACATCACATTTAATTGCATGCATCTTTCATGCAGAGGTGCATGTTGGTGTATACCTACCTCCCGCCTCTTTCTACATTCCCTTTCTCACCCAATCAGCACTGCTCAGGTGGAAACATTTCACACCTGTGATATGTTTTGGTTATTATATATTGTGTTTTTTTTTATCTTTTTAGTTGTTGAATAGATATCTGTATGTGTGCAGTGTGCACTTGCGTTTCCTTAGCATTCCCATTTATCTTAATGACACTTGCTTGCAGCTGGTGTATGCGGTATCCCCACGGAAGTATACAAGTATTTTTATTTTTTTTTGTCTCCAAAAGATATAGTTTTTCAGGTATGGGCAAACTGCCAAAGCTATCCAATTGACACTTAAATTACTAATTTTGACAAAATATGTGTATGGGTCACATAAAATTACCTTTTAATTTCATCAGCAGTGCTACGCAGACCATAAAAGACAGTTTAAATCTTGTGAATCTGTGCATAGTATATGCATCAGTATTCTCCACAGGGAACTCCAGTGAGACACATTATGTGGTTCTTTATCGGATCGGACCAACTGGTTTTCCTGTGGCTTCACACTGTTTCAATAGGAGCCTCAGGGTGGCACACTCATCTTGGATTTGGCAAGCTGTTCCAGTTGAACCTTAGAGATAAAAGTGTTACAATGTACTCTCAATGCATTGCAAGACTTATTCTGGCCAGTGTTCAATTGCAAATGACATTTTGGTGTTAATGGGTAATGACATCCTCGGGTTACTTGTCTGTTCTGGTTATGAAATGCATGAAGGAGATGAAGGTTGGGATTTCAAGACATAGCAGAGACGTTACGCAAATTATTGTGCAATGTTATATTTCTTGACACAAAACCCAAACCATCTCCAATTCAGGGAAATCAACTCTGAGCCAAGTGTAGTGCCGTGAGCTGAGGACCATATGATCAGAAAGTCATACGCTCACACACACACCCAAACACGCATGCTGTCAACACCTTCTCCATGATGGATCCCTCTCATTTTCCGAGCTAGGATCCGATAAAAGTGGCAGCCGAGCTCTGGGGCCAGCCTTTCTCTGATTACACCTCAGTGTCCCAGAGCAGATGTAGCTGAGGAAGCCCCTGGATCGCACAACACTACATTTACCCAACCGCTTCTCAGCTGCAACCTCAGCCTCAGGCGCTCCACCATCAAATTTTCATGCGACCATATGGAAGAATATTAGTAATAGAGATTTACTGTCACAGCCGTCCCACTGGAGAAAATAAGGAAACCGTTACATATTGCTTCGGGTAAATGAGAGGGAGCCAGGCAAAGGAAAAGGAGGCCTCTGTCTTTGAGACATCCAATCGCCTCACTGAGAAGCGAGTGGGGGCACTAAAGAGTGTGTTAAGTGCAATTGAATGTGAATCATCCTTGAAATAGCATAGAGCTTTGTCGGTAGGGTCAGAAAAGTGAGTGATGATGTCTTGTCTTGGTGTCTCTTCCGTTTGCGTGACTCCTGCATGCCATCAACAGGTCCAGCAGGTTGGGGCTGTGATCATAGTGCCGCCCTAAATTACAGCAGGTTGACAGATAAGGAAGCAGCTCGGCTGAACACACACAACATCAGAGAGAGGGCGGAGAGGGCGGCATTGTCTACCTCCCTCACCTCGCACTCTCATAGTACGCCTGTCCGTCAACATGTGTCATTAAGAGCTGTTACTGACTCCATTAGACACTATTGGCAGGAAACGTAAAGTTTAAACAGGTTTTACTTGTGTGTTGCCACAGCATGTTATGCAATGTAGTGATTCGGCGGTTTGGGGTGCTTATTAATAGTTGTTCCTTTTGTCTTTCTGTAAGTTGGAGTCATCTGCATTAATGCTCCATGGCTTCTGTGGTTTTCACTGAAAGTTATTTACTTTTCACCAGCAATGAGGCACAGCACGAAGTGCCTGTTTCGGTTAGAGAAGTTTTCTTTCTTGCTGAAATGGTACCTCTCTGTGGGCTTTGAACCTGAACACTCCATACTAAATCAACACGGGGGTACAAATGTGAACCAGACTCCAAATTTGGGATTTCGGATGTAGGGTTATGATGGCAGGAAGATGGCCTACTTCCTGCAAGGCCTCATTAACATTCATAAATGCAAAATGAGGGGGGCTGATAGGAGGTGTTTAAAGCTGCATTTTCATATAGCTGATATCGTTCTGCAGCACTGAACACACAACCGCAATCTGACTATTCTCAACAACTCAGTGGATTAGCCATGTGGGCAGGAGGGTCAATTTGCAGCTGACTCTTCTGGAACCAATTAGAAACTGCATCTTTCCCAGGGCACCCCGGTTGACTAACTCTACATTAGTTGTTTTATCTTTTGAAATGCAGTGCATTATTAGTGTTGAGTCTTTCACAGTGCATGTGGTTAGATAGTGACAACCGTAGAAACAAGGATTTGCTCAGAGACCATAGGCATGTTGCATTACGCCTACACACACACACACACATACACTCATCCTCCCCTTCTTGTTATACCACAACAATCCCTCTTTTGTCAGGGATGATTGATGATATGTTGGAATTTCATTCATGGAGTTCTGTGTTTTGGAGTTGCTGAGACGACCAGGTATAAACAGGCTTCGGCTAGGTATTGAGTTTCACCTCTGAACACCAAAGAGAAACAACGGCCAGGGCCTTTCAAAGGTTAAACAAACAATTATTGCTGATATCTCGGTGGATAATGGCTGAATTATCTTTTACAAAATGTTTATTGTTCACACGGAAGATCTAATACAGCATTCCACATCTGTGACCTCATCACAGATTAAACAGTTCTTCTTTTCACAATTTTGCAGAATTCCCAACGTAAAAAAAAAAAAGATTTTAGGGGGTATTCCAACCCATATTGAAAGTATTGTCATTGATCACCTCTACTGTATGCCGTTCCAAACCCGTAAAAGCTTAGTTCGTCTTCAGAACACAACAATTTTTGATAAAAAATATTTTTGACTCTCACTGACTGTCGAAGCGTACAAAAAAATGTAGACAATGTCAATTCATAGATAGTTTACTAGTTAGCTCATTTGTACAAATTTGTATGATCTTGTAGGATTTGTATGATTTGTCAAAACCCCTGTGATGGGTAGGGGTAGGTTAGGTGTAGGTCATTCTTACAAGTTTATACAAATTGTGCAACTCTCAAAATACATAATGTTTTGAGTGAGGTCGTACGAATTAGCCACCTCATAAAATATGTATGAATTGCTTTGAGATCAGCCTGGATACACTAAATGATGGTGCAACTGTGATGCAGAGGAGACAAATTGTTGACTGAAGTCATTATTTTATTTTTCTTTGCGTTCAAAAAGTATACTTGTAGCTTTGTAAAATTACAGTTGAACCACTGATGTTTATTTCAGATCTTAGTTGCTATCCAATTAACTCAGCTGATTATAATGACAGTGATACAGTTTTGTTGTATTGTGACGTGCCACTTTTTCCCAGTGTAGATGTTTTCCAGAGGCAGCAAATTCATGACAATCAATGTATCTGCTGTTTTCTGTGCACTGTACATGTTTGTCTTAATAATTCTTCCTGAGAAATTTGTATGGAACCTATCCAGGATCCGGATAAGGGCTGATTTCTGTTAATTGCTGACCTTTTCATTGAGGTATTTTCCTTGAACTAGCTCTTTTTCTCTCATGAGCTTTTTTTTTTTTTTTTATGTCATGACTGTGAGCTTAAAACCTCCATTTGAGTAGAGCAGAGTAGCGGTTCAGATAAAAGCCGCTTGGCACTATGATTTATTAATGCTTCGCTATTAATACTATGGGGCTTTCGGAATAAGTCTTGTTGACTCTTGGACTTAGACTGCTGGTATTGGGAGGATTTCTACAAAGAAGACACATCCTGGTCATCCTTCACAACCTCACACGCACACTCGGTCACTGGGTACCAAAGGCTTATGGGGGATTGTACTGATGGGGCTGTTCGTGGATGAAATCCTCTGTGGATTTCTGCTGTCCCTGCAGGTTTGCTTTATGACTTCTCACAAGTTTTATAATGTCCCGTCATCCGCAAAGCAAATAAGGAATTTGTGATGGTGGGCATGAACAAATTTACTGTCACAGTGTCATAGGACGCACACACGCACTGGCTCTTTTTCAAATCTGACTTATTATCTATAGCCTACATAAGCAGCTGCCCTCTTAGACAGCTTCATAACTGAAATGGAACCTTATTTGGTTCCATTTGTTTCGGAAACTTAAGTCAAGTGATTTTTGGAAAACTGGTTACCCTTTTTTAAGGGGGTCCTTATTATAGTATAAAATAGTATAATTAAGGCATGGCTTAGGATTGCTTGCATGTAATTATGCATAATTTTGTGTAATTATAACAGTAAGTACATTGAACATGCATAACAAGGACACAAGAGCATGATGTCAAATTAAAATAGTCAAAATAGTCATTTTTGGAATTTTATATACATGTCACTTTGTCTGTCATCTTATCTATATCTATATCTATATCTATATCTATATCTATATCTATATCTATATCTATATCTATATCTATATCTATATCTATTTATATATACAACCCCAAATCAAAAAAAGTGGGGACGGGGTGGAAAATTAGAATTAAAAAAATAAAGCAGTAATTTACAAATTTCCCTTAATTTTTATTTTATTGCAGACAGTAAACACAAGATAATTCATGCTTTTTTTCAGGCAAACATCATTTGATTTGTAAATAAACATCCATTCTTGCCATTCAGGCTTGCAACACATTACAAAAAAAGTTGGTACTGGGGCAATTCAGGGGTAGTAATGAGGCACAATAACTAAACAATGATGTGATTTGAAACTGGTGAAGGTAACAGGTGATTGCAATCATGATTCGGTACAAAAGCAGCATCGAGGAAAGGCCTACTCCTTTAGGAGCAAAAATGGGCAGAGGCTCGCCAGTTTGCAACCAAGTGCAGGCAGAAATCTTTGAAATGATGAAGAAAAACCTTTCTCAAAGAAGGATAGGAGGAGATTTGGGCATTTCTCCCTCTAAGGTGCATAACATAGTGAAAAGAATCAGGGAATCTGGAAAGATTACTGTCCGCAAAGGCCAATGGCGCAAGCCTAAACTGATTGGGCATGATCTCCGAGCCCTCAGACTGCACTGCATTAAAAACGTCATTCATCAATAAATGATATAACTGGGTGGGCTCAGGACTACTTTAAGAAGTCACCTCAAGCACTACAGTACATAGTTACATTAGGAAATGCCTGCTAAAACTGCACTGTGCCAAAGGGAAGCCCTACATAAATAGTGTCCAGAAGTGTCGTCGACTTCTCTGGGCTGGGAGGCATCTGGGATGGTCCATTGTGCAGTGGAAACATGTATTGTGGTCAGACAAATCAGTTTTTCATGTCTTTTTTGGAAGAATTGGACGCCGTGGGCTGTGGACCAAAGAGGAAAAGGACCATTCAGACTGTTACGAGGTACAAGTCCAAAAGCCAGGGTCTGTCATGGTATGGGGTTGTGTCAGTGCTTTCGGCAAAGGTAACTTGCACTTCTGCAATGGCACCTTCAATGCTGAGAAAAATCTCAGTTTTGGAGGAACAAATGCTGCCTTCAAGACAACGTCTTTTCCAGGGACACCCATGCTTATTTCAGCAAGACAATGCCAAACCACACACTGCGCACATAACAAAGGCATGGCTGGGAAAGAAGAGAGTGCGGATGCCTGACTGGCCTGCCTGAAGCCCTGATTTGTCTCCTACAGAGAATGTTTGGCGCATTCTGAAACGAAAAGTGCATCAACGAAGACCCCGGACTGTTGTGCACCTAAAACCTAAAATTATTATAATTAATAATTATTATTTTTTTATTTTTAATATTTATGAAATAACTGTCTTTGCATCGGGTACATACAGTATGATGATTAAGGACTTTTATGTTAAAAATTAGAATGGTTTCCCTTTGTCCTAAACGTTGAGATCCACAATATCTGGTGTAATATAATAGGGTCGTCACACGTAAGAATTAATGCCAGAGTTTAATAGTCTTCTTCATAATAAACATTAAGAATTCTTGCAGTTTATTGTAAAAATAACTTGCATTTTGGAATGTGCTATGCAAACAAGCTATTATTTGAAGGAAATATTGAAATTTACAAACGTACTCCGTCATCTAACTTCTGTACATTCTGTAAGAGTTTATCTTTATAACACAGATAAGCCAAATATTACTCATGTACATTACATTTGTTTGGTATTCATTGTAAACGCACGCATTTATTATGGACTGTTGCCTTGTTTGCAATATTTAACAAGATTTATTTCCAATTAATTTTTTAGATTTATTCCATTACTATTTTATGATTTTGACTCTTTTAGAACGGTCTTGGCATGTAGAGCTTGTCTACAATGGCTCGAAATGCCCCTATGTAGGCAGCCCAGTAGATTTTTCAATAGAGCCATAAGGTGAGGGCAGGCAATGTGTTGTCCGTAGTATGAAGTAGCATCATTTTAGGAATCTAACCTTTTGTTTTAATGGATGGCTGAAAAGTGCACCATTAGGACCTCTTGGTCTCTGCAAATAACAAAGGCTTGATGTAATATTTATTCATCTCCAGTAATCGCTAATGCTGCTTCTATTTATGAGCAAGGCTCAAATGCAATTAGATTAATACTTACTTGAATTACCAAGAGCTCCTACTAATACACTGTATGGGGATGCGTATTCTGCAAATAATAAATATAATATGAGAATCTTCACTCTTATATAGAGGCAAAAGGTCAGTTTGTACAGACCGGATGAGTGATTTCCAGTGTTTGCATATTTATTTCTTTTATTTTTGTATAATGCAACCATACAGACAAATAAACAATATTTACCCATGTTTATGTACAATTAAAAGAACAATAGTGCTGAAATGAGAAGTCATCATTTTTTCACATGAAATATTCCATAGCAGCACAGAAGATATTTGGCTTCACCTCCTTTAGGAACCCGGAAAAACCATGACGTCTGCGAGCCGAAGTGTGTGCCGTGCTCTCTCTCTCTCTCTCGCTCTCTTTCTCAGCTCAGTGCATTCTGCCATTAGTCAGGACGAGATTAATGTATGAAAATGCAGCAGGTCAATGCTTACCCTCTTTTCCTGCTGCATGAATTATTTACAGCTGCATGGGAACTCCATTATGCATGCTGCCCACCACTTTAGACCCTTCTTAACCACACAACACACTCATACACACGCACAAAACAAACGCACATGTTAAATACAAAATCTATGTTTTTATTGTGATGGTTTAAATGGCTTATACATAAGTTGGTTTATCTAAAAATGAGATTTTCCTAAACCCTTTAAAATTTTTTTCCTAAGCATTCAATTTCTGCAATGCATTCAATTCAAATGACATATCATTTATTATGATTATTATTGTTGTTGTTTATGTTATTATTTATTTATTTGCCAAGAAGGGAGAAAGTCAACTCTTTATTCTGATAGGCCACTTTACACGTTTAATAACTATAAGCTAACAGTTATTAGAATATCAGTAGACTGTCTTCTTATTATCTCCTAACACATCTCCCAAAACACACATTCCACCGACTGTAAATAACTTTGCAAGTACACGTCAACTTATTCTACTAACCCTGACCTGACAGTCCAGTAATACTCTAATGAGAGTTAGTTGACCAAAATATTGAGAATTGGCATCTAGTTGAATATTGCTTAGAATATCTAAAGTGAACTATCCAAATGAAGAGTAACATAAAGGATTTCCTTTTAGGTCCTGATCCTACATGTGTTTTTCCCGCAGTTATCAGTCTGTGGAAGTCAAATATTAGGATGTGTAGTGGTGGTGTCCTAAACAGCTTGATTCTCTCAGTATTAAAAGCAGACCCCATGCGTGCACTTACTTTTAAAACATGAAAAATGAACAGACACACTAGATGTCACTATTGTAACTTGATGCAGAGCTTGTGTTACACACAGACCATGCAGCAGGCTCCAAGGAAACAAATCAAGCTGAGAGAGAAGAAAAGGAAAACCACACAAACATTATTTATTATTTTTACTACTACTACTATTAAAAATAGCACACATTTATGTCATTTATTGCTTTATACAACAGCAATATTATAAAAGAAACGGTTGGTCAATAAACATGCTTATTTATTTATTACATTTATTCGTATTGTTTTACATTTATTAATATTACTAATCAGAAAGTTCTGCCAAAGATTGCAGTTTGTTATTCTAACAGGCTGTAAAGCAGATTTGAACTCATCCCATCACAACCGTCTATTTTATATTGATTTAAAGAGTTTGATATGTTCAGGTGAAGACATGAATAATTCAGATGGAAATTCTGGAGACTTTTTTTTTACAGTTTTGAAAAGCGATGATTAAAACGTTCTTTAAAAGACTGTAAATAGTTATGCGTGGCACATAATTATGATGGAAAGGTATTCCATTATTAGCTCATGAATAGATATATGCACACCTTTCATGAGGCATGAATGTTATTGTAATGGGATAAATTAATTCAATGCTAATATGACACTCATCACTCATCACTTCAGATGAAAGAAAAGAACTATTAGAGTTCTTACATTGTCTTGAAGATGATTTTAGAGAAAGGCAAATGATGTACCTAATAATTTAAAACAGATTTGCGAATATCCTTCAAGATATTTTGCATGTCTGAAGGCAATCCTTTCTGAAAATGGCTCTGTGGGTTTGTCTGTAATGCCTTGGAGCAGACAGGACTGAAATATTTTTAAACAGATCGTTTTGATCAAGTCCAGTATAGTTGGGTTGATACAATATAGATTTTTATGTTACTTTCAGCGTGATGCGGGATGTGTATTGTCATCGAACAAAACTATTAAATACTGTCCTGAATAATTCTACTCACACCACCGCTACTTGATAAGGACGCTGACATGTCCTTGAACAGCAGAGAGATAACATGCTAATACTGCAGCAAATGGTGCATTCTCTGTGTAAGCCATCTCTTTACTGTATAGAGGGTTTCTGAAATACTGATTTAGATTCTCGTGTCCTTGAGTCAGAGGCTGCTTGACTTGAATGGCATCGGAGATCAATCTAGGAGCAAATGATGGTCAGAATACGAATATTAGTCTGGTTTGGCAGATAATGACTAAACTATAAAGAACAAAATCATGATAATAAATAATCTCAGTAAGACTATTATACATCTTATTACTACTTCTGGTTTTATGACTGATAATAACTGTTAGCAGAAAGACACACACACACACACACACACACACACACAAATCTGAACATTTGCAAAAAAGATTTAAATCTGTACTAGATTGTATTACCATCAGTCCCTGGAACAGGAGTTAATTGAAAACACATCTTCCCTGTCACCCACCAGAATCATAACCCTGGAAATATCAGAATTCTGTGAGGGTTAACTCAGTATGAGAATTTTCATTTTGCATTGCAAGCACAAAAAACACGTTCATTGTCTTTTAATATTTTTTTTTACCTTGCCTAACGACTGTCAAAGATTCTCTCAATGATTCATTTCCCAAACCAAAAACAATGACTGTAATGACTGATAAAGCAGTTTACACATGTTGCACTTTAATAAAAAAAAGCCATAATAGGGGCACTTTAATATATCGATGCCTTCAGAAAGGCAGTTTTATAAAACTGAAAACTGAATCAAAGGCTGAGAATCAGTGAATGAGGGTTTGGTTCTGGTGTTTGAGTGTCAGGTTTCAGAAACTGAGTGACAAGACAAAAAACTGTAATAAAAGTGTAATTAGCTTTATAGACTGTACGCTTGCTGTGCATGTATTCCAAATCAAATAAATGTGTACACCCATAATCATTGTTACTTTGTTATGTATACAGTATGTATATAAGTGACACAAATGGTGCCCATTTTAAAGAATCACCCCGTCACCAGTGTGCACTGTAACGTTTCTCTGCCTGTGAGTTCATCAAACGTCCATTCTCATAGAGAGTTGCTCTTTTTGGAAAAGCGGTCGGTTTGGGTTGACATTTCATTCGTGTGATATTTTAAAAAAGGAAACATTTCAGTGTTTAAACAAACTTGTAATTCAAGTGTTTACAATGCAGTTGCACCGAGAGCTTGATTATCCTGTCGCTGTTTTTGTCCCTCCAGCCGTCTCAGCATGAGCAGACATACAGTTTGGAGCTGAACGTGAGCGTCCGTGTAAGGTTAGCGCTGGCAGATTTTTAATCTACATGTGCGATGTGCCCTCCCGTGTCTTGTGTCTACTCAGCAGTATGTGGTCGAGTGTGATTTGGAGTGTCGGGCCGCAGCGTATTGATTGGCTGCGCCGGGGTAGGGTGCAGGCGGACGACACACTGGTGACTTTGTTGTAAATGCAGAACGGGTGAGTGGTGGGTGTCAGGCTGAGGGTGCCGGCCAATCATCAATCATGAGCTGTCAGGCCTCCCTCTCTCCTCGCAACCCTGCTTTTTTTCTGCCTCAATGATAAGTCTTTGTTTAAATTGCGCAGTAAGACTCCCGCCAGACCACGAGAACAACCGCCAAGTTGTTTGCAGGTGCTATCGTTCACAGCTGCCAATTAAAGTCATGTGATTTCCATAACAGCCACGGGGCATGGTAAACATAATGTATTTTAATACATCTATACTATGCATAGAATGGAAAGGTGGGCCTGCGGTCGATAATAATTTTTCTGAGCTTGAAACACACACTGCTTCATTATGCTAATTCAAAAATGATTGGATTTGCAGTATTAAAGGAATAGTTCACCCAAAAATCACAATTTGCTGAAAATGTACGTACACACCCTCGGGCCATTTAAGATGTAGACGAGTTTGTTTCTTTGTGGGAACAGATTTTGAGAAATTTAGCATGACATCTCTTGTTCACAAATGGATCATAATCCATATGCATCTTCAGTTGTCTTTTCACATCAGTATCCACCCACACGCGTGTTTAGAATAATTTTGAACTGTTTGTTTTGTGAAGAGCATTAGATCTGTGCATATTTCTCTCCTGATTCAGACAAGACAACTTTTTCACTGCAGTAAGCAATATTATGAATAATATATTTCAGCTGAAAGCAACAGTTACTTTACCCAAAAATTTAAATTCTGTCATTAATTCCTCACCCCAGATTTCATAAAACAAATCTTAATTTGTGTTCCGAAGGCCTTATGGGTTTGGAACGACACAAGGGTGAGTAACTAATGACAGAATTTTAATTTTGGGGTTAACTAACCATTTAAAAAGCAAACATAATGTATTTACATTAGATTAAAATAAAAAAAATACATAATGTTTACTATGAATATCACTGGACATTCAGTTACTAATAGTATTGAGCAGTCCACCTTTTCATTAGGGCATCTTATTACGGCCTACTTTGAAGAAACAGTCTGACCAACATGTGAATATGGACTATAGGAACCTCTAATTAATTTGCTTAATAAGACAATGTGTCCTTAATATGTAATTTATCAGTATAACCTTGAATATTCACAGCACTGCAAAGCTGGAAAAAGATTAGATTTTGGGATCAGCTTTAACACAGGCAACCTTTTTGATGTATTTTCAAATATAAGTATATTCTCTGCTAACACATTTTCGAGTTAGCACATTAAATTGTCGATTTAATAATGCATCGTAAAGTGTTTTAGTATCCCTGAATTACACTTTTGCTTCTTGTTGGGAAATGACATGTTGTAAATCAGTGGACCTACTTTTAACATTAAGTGAAAGTAGTCATACTCACTCATATCACAGAAGAATAATAAATTTCACGGCCATTTTTTTTCTTGAAAATACCATCTCTTGCAGCATGGTGAAGACTGGCTTTAAGGCCGGTAATTTACAACACTCATTAGAGCGCTGAAAGCACCTCAGTCAATCTGTACCGAGACGCCGCAGTCACAAACTACATCCTTACTGCAGTGCCTAGAAAAAAAATCAATTACACATTAAACCCAGGTAAAACTCTAATGTGCTCCTATGGAGTGTGTGTGTCTATAAAGCTAAACATAAATTCCAACGGTCTCCAGCATGTTCCATAAATATGTTCTTCTTATTTTTTTTTCAAGAATGGTAAGAAACCAGCTTTAGAAATTATAGGTCATGAAACTCATAAAACATGAACATTAAAAAATAATTACTATACGATGTCTGTATGAGTTTATTTTCTATTTTTAATTATAAACAAAAACCTGATGAGCACTCTTTTGCTAATAATCATTAAAAATAGGTAACAGGGTTGCAGATTAAACTATAATTCAGCAGGGTTTAGATAATTAGAAATGCTGGTTTGTTATTGACATATCTGTAAAATGTTTCTGTAAAATGTATTTGGTAACACTTACTCACTATTAACTATGACCTCAATAAATTTGAGCAAGGTTAAGTATTGGGTAGGATAAGAGATGTAGAATAAGGCATTCATATATTTACTACTAATAAATGGCTGATATTCTAGTAATATGCTTGGTAATAAGCAGAGACATTAAAATAAAAAGTTATCTTATAATTGTTATATACCACCCTCGATGAGCTTCAAGAGGTTGTCACCTGAAATGGTTTTTGAATTTCTTGCTTTATCAATAGGGTTGGGAGCATCAGTTGTGTTGTGTAGAAGTCAGGTTAATACACAGCCGACCGCCCTATTGGACAACTGTTAAAATTCATATTATGGCAAGAATCAATTAGCTAACTAAAGAAAAATGTGTGGCCATCATTACTTTAAGAAATGACGGTCAGTCAGTCCGGAAAATTACAAAAACTTTAATTGTGTCCTCAAGTGGAGTCGCAAAAACCATCAAGCGCTACAACGAATCTGGCACACATGAAGACCGACCCAGGAAAGGAAGACCAAGAGTAACCTCTGCTTCTGGAGACAAGTTCATCCGAGTCACCAGCCTCAGAAATCAGCTCAGATCAGAGACCACACAGAGTTCCAGCAGCAGACCCATCTCTATACAACAGTTAAGAGAAGACTGCATGAATCAGGCCTTCATGGTCAAATAGCTGCCAGGAAACCACTGCTTAGGATAGGAAACAAGCAGAAGAGGTTTGTTAATGGACATTAGACCAGTGGAAATCTGTGCTTTGGTGTGATGAGTCCAAATTTGAGATCTTTGGTTTCAACCGCCGTGTCTTTGTGAACAGATGGATTCCACATGCCTGGTTCCCACTGTGAAGCATGGAAGAGGAGATGTGATGGTGTGAGGGTGTTTTGCTGTTGACACTGTTGGGGTGGCACACTGAACCAGCATGGCTAGCAGCATCCTGCAGCAACATCCCATCCGGTTTGCGTTTGTTGGACGATCATTTAACAACATTTTACACAGCCTTACTCCAGGCTTGTGTAAGGGCTATTTGACCAAGAAGGAGAGTGATGGAGTGCTGTGGCAGATGACCTGGCCTCTACCAATGTAAATGGTCATGAAAATAAAGAAAACACATTGAATGAGAAGGTGTGTCTAAACTTGTACTTCTGTATTTCTAAGGCAGTGATAATGAAACTAGGCTAGTTAATTCCCTTCAATAAATGGCCAAAATATGTAACTTCCTAGATTTTTTAACAGTGTAACAGGGTTGAATGCCAAACGTGGAACACACAACCGAAATTGTAATTTTAAACAGTTTCATTATAAAAAATAAATAAAAAGCATTTGTTTATTCCAAATCTTTTAAAGGAAAATGCAATAAAACACTTAAACATATTCACAGAAAGGTTGCTTTTTATACAGATAGAAAGTCACTAACTTCTGATTCTTCTAGTTATGATGGCAAAAAAGGTGAATGTAAAAAGTTTCTAACTGAGCCAGCACTTTATTAGCATCAAAAACTCATTTATTTATTTGTTAATACCTGCACGAGCCTGCAGCTTGTGTAATTAGTCTGGGAACTCCCGCTTTGCCTGTAAGGCTGTGGCTCAGGTTGCAAGATTTTTTCTTTTTTTCTCGGGTGCAGAGGCTGATCTCCAGGCAGCAGAGAGCCCGGCCCAGCTCGTCTCCTCTCTGCTCTGCTCCGCTGCTGATCTCATCTCAATATATGAGTTGCTTTGCACTTCTTGAGCCTGCCACGATTAATTAGGCACATCCAGGTAAGGGAACTTCTGACGAAGTGCCAAGAGCAATAAACATTGATCATAGTCACAGACTTTTTACTGGCTTACTTGATGGAAGGGGAATGCAGGCCTGTGTGTGTATGTGTGTGTGAATAATGTGTCCCTGTACACTGGAGAATGCTTGTGTGCTTGAATATATTCATTCATTCATTCCTACATACTTGATGTAATCTGGATTATGTAATCAGTGTCCAGATAGCAAGATTACAGTGGAATATTTACAGCTGTGAAACACTTCACTTATTACTAACATTTGACATTTGCACCATATAACTGTAACGGAAGAGACTGGAGCAGGTGAGTAAAATCAACAAAGGAGTTTATTAACAAAAGGAAAATGTCAACAATGG
>JAUCMT010000024.1:19869100-19890019 GCA_032357475.1 Enteromius thamalakanensis | reverse complement strand
ATCAGAATTCGGGTGACTGTGAACGGAGAGTGCCAGTGGGGGTGGAGCCTGGTGTTGAAGCTTGAGTGGATGTTACAATAACACCAGGTCTTCATGTTTATTAATGCAATGTAGGAATAGAAAAACTATTTTTGTGAGGCGCCGAAACCATTTGACCTTGAAATAATTACTTAAAGTCCCCCAGGAGTTCAGTAATTGTGGTCACATTATCACTCTGACAAATATTAATTCATTGTAATTTGAGATTGTGGTAAGAGTTTAGAATAGGTAACACTTAATCATTAAGGTAGTTGTTAAGTTTAAGTATTGGGTAGGATTAGGGATGTAGAATAAGGTCATGTCAAATAACGCATTATATGTGCTTAATTTCTAAAAATAAATAGCTATTATTCTAGTTATATACATGCTTATAAGCAGCTAGTTTAATAAAGTGTTAAATAAAGTTAGTATAATATTAATTTATAGTAAGATCAAAATTTTGACATGCACTAGTGAACAAGCGTAGGCCATCTCAAAATCATGTTAAAACATCTAACTGTGTGTTGTGACTGTCTAATAAACCAGACCTAATTTTAAGGGGGTTTTCTTTTCAAGGTCATGCTTCTGGCAGACTGTGCAGAGAGAACTGAAAACAATCCTGTCTCTTTTTCCAGAGCTGGACGTTCTGAAATTGCACATAAAAAATAGTAAAACCAGGGCATAATGAAGCTGCAAAACAAAAACATTGTGTCTTGGCCAAATGTGGAGAAAAATACTGAGCGATGTAATGAAGGCCAGATGAGCTGACAGTAACAAATACCTCCATTAGCTGCCACTGACAGAAGGCTGGAGAGGTGGAGGAGGATTTCACACGGAGCACGGTGTGGGTGTTATAGATGGGTCATGCTCAGGTGGGACAGGGGACTCAAGTCGACCTGAGCGAGAAGGGACTGGGGAGGAAAGCAGAGGGGAAGCCCACGGACCTGCGCTCTGTTGCACTTTCCATGAAGTGTGTGTGTGTGTGTGTGTGTGTGTGAGGGACAGCTGGGATTTCAATCAGAGACTTCTTTATGCAGTCTTCTAACACATAATGAACTGAAGCACTGCTCAGCATGAGCAAGACTTATTCACACACACACACAGCCAGTGTTTTAGCATCATTACTGAACACACACACACCACAGCTCACGCAATCAAAACCAAATGTGTTGTGAGTGCATTGAAAAGACACGTCAGAAATGACAATGTGCTGAGCAGAAAGTGATTTGTCCGATCCGTTAAAAGTTTATATCAACAATTAGTTCATAATAAGTTCGTTTGATTAAAAGCTGAAGGCCACAGGCTGCAGGGTTCCTCGGGGGCTGATCTGGTGTATAAAAAAAAATTACCTCACCCTAAACCTGTCAGCACACCATTACAGCCCACGCCGCCATATGATGGCATGCCAAAAAAAAAATAAAAAATACTGAAACCATTGTAGCGAGAAGGTGTTGGCAGATGTAAGCTTAAGGAATGCAGTGACAGGGTTATTTGTTGGACAGAGTTTGTGCAATGGAGAAATGTTTAAGGGAAAAGGACTTCGGTCTGTGGCTTCTTATCAGCAAGCCTAATAGAGTTAGATAGGGGAATACCTTGATGAGAAAGCAGATAAAGGGAGGAAGAAAAACAAGAACCACAGCACACTAGCAAGCAAAGGCTACAGTCACAAGAAGCAATGACTCATGCAGGACAGAAAGCCAAAAAAGCAGTTTGCAGCCCATCTGCAAGAACATGCATGTTTGCAGAAAGAATAAACTCTGAAAGCAACACAATGCATGCCCTGTAATCTGCTGTGGAAAAGCATAAACCAGATATCTGTCATATGCCACGAAATGTTTTTAAATAAATATGCCGGTTGAGGTCTTATCAAATCAGTTGAATCAGTATGAATCCATATGGCTTGCGTGCATTTTTAGGTCTCCTTAACCTAAACAATATGTGAGGAAAAGGATTATTATTGGCAAATAAATAAAACAATGGTATTGTTTGAAATTAACTTATATCTTTATGAAATATAAGCAACATTTTTTCATTTTTGATTAAGTTCTTTAATAATTAAAACTGTAATAACGTTTCAATGGAAATGAATATTCGCCTCATCTGAAATCCATTTAATGCGTTCAATTTAATAAACAAACAAACAAATGAATGAAAGTCGTGTATGTGATGTCAACCTGCCCAGTCGCACGCTTTTTTTTCGTGGCACGGACATTCTTACCAAGTCCAGCAATCGTAGTATTACATTCGTGCTGGAGTCACGAAAATACTGAAATATTCATGTCCCTGACACAAATGAATAGATTTTAGTCTAATTTTGTGATATTGTCACGTCCTGCCGTGCAACTGGGTTGCGTCAACACCACATGATCTCACTTGTCATTGCAAAACATAGAATGGCAGTTTGAATACTGTATGCAGACTGTACAGTGACAATCATGAGCTGTAGAAGATGGAATGATGTTCAATGAATAAAAACTGTACGATTTTCAAAGCTTTATTATGGTCTGGAAGACTTTGAACATATTGCATATGGTGCAATTTTATGGTGAATGTGGTCTTTTTATGTGGAATTTTTTCATTTGACTTTCCAAAAACAAATAACAGAATGTCATTTAAAAAGCACATCTAATTTTGAATAAAAAAGGGCAACATTTGCATATGTGGGTGAAATGACCCTTTAAGCTCTGTAATTCCCCAGGCTGTTGAAGTTCTAAGGAATGGTAAACTTGGCAAATGACATGCAGTGCTGTTAAAAAAACAGATAATGCACTCTGAGAGCTTCTATTAACATCTTTTGTCAACTCTGACAGTAAAAGTCATACAAATTTATGTTATGCCTTCAGAATATACAGAATACATGTCCTTGCCATTAACTGACACCACACTTTAACCATCTTTTTCATTTAACTGTAAATAACATGCACTTAAGTGTCTGAAAACATTACGTTCAGTTCATACATACACCATTTTAGCTCTTTTTTAAAAGTTTGTTAAAGTGTACTTCTTTTTCCACAAAGGGAAGGTTTGAATATAGCACACAAAGCATTTTCACTACTACAATGCCAGAGACTAAAGTTTACAGAAGCAATGACTCATGCTTAACAGGAAACAAAAAAAGGTTTTCAGCCCATCTTGCATATCCAGAATGGATACAAGCAAGCAATGCAAAAGGTAACAAGCACAAGCTATTCAGCAAAGACAAGTTTGTCATATCCTAGAAATATTGTGAAAGCTATACTACAATAATGGCTCTTTTCAAAAGAAAAGGTTTCATCATATTCCATGTGCAATCTACTGACCGACCTGTCTGCGCAGGAATGCGCTCATAATGGAGAAAACATGAGGCTTCTTTCAGCCTGGAGATGCCTGCGGAGTGGAGAAGGCTTTGCTTTAGAGTGTGCATTAGCCCGTTCATACCTGGGGGCCAATGAATAGAGCCCTCAGGTAAGCCTTGTTGAAACAAATCTAAGCTGCTAATGACACGCACCGTGAAAATATTCACAGTTCATTTAGCTTGATGACAACTGCAGCCCCTTGCGCACCCGCTCCGCTGTCTTGTGTATTAGTCATACCTTCGTGTCGTAATCTATGACAACAACAGCCGTTTCTAGCATGGCAAAGTGCATGGGAAAATCATCATATTTTCTATTGTTAGATAGTCTCTCATGTTTTCTTTACCGTATATTTTTCAATACCAAAAATGAAAAGCTCACTTGATATGATAATTATAGCATGACAAGGGCTTAAAGAGAGACTTCACATTCCTGCTCACATTCTCATGTCGTTCTAAACCTGTATGCGGTTATTTTAACATGGATCACAAAAGTAACAATGTAAACAATCTGCCTGTATAGCTTCAAGATATATTAAGTCTATGTCACCTAGCTAATTCAGATCTTCTTAAAAGAGAAATTAGCTAATTTTCAACCTGTTTTTTAACAATACAGCTTTGTACTGTTAAAAGTGCTATATAAATAATTGAACACAGGCTGGAATCATGAAAACTACACACACTTACAAGTGCTTTTAAATAGGTAGCTATGTTTTTAAAAATAAACTCAAGATCCATGTTTTTAGTGTGGGTGTGTAGTAAAGCGAAACGCCCAAGCATCGTCAAGTTTACATTTACCACAGACCTTGTTTTACACTAAAACTGAAAAACCCCATAATAAAAACCCATAGTGAAGTCTAAAGGGAATGAGAGTTAGTCTTCTGGGTTTTAACGTTATAGAATATGCTGGTTAAGTAGGTTTTGAGGGTAGCATGCTTGGTTTAAGCTGGCCCTTAGCTGGTCCTAAGCAACTAGCTTCTGACCAGCACATGAACGAACACAAACCAGCATCCATACTTCAAAACCTATACCTAACCAGCATGTTCTGGTGTTTTCAGCAGCTATCAAACCACAAGTTAGCCAAAACGTAAAATAGTTTTGTATTGTCAGATTGTTTTGGTAACACATGTAGGCTGAAATGTTACTTACACCCAGATTAATTTTTTTTTGTCATCAAACGTTTACTCATTTTTTACATGTACTACTCACCATACTCAAAAATGTAAGTCAATTATTGATCATCTCAGTTTTCATCTACTAATTTCTCTTGTATGACTTCATGTGATATGATATACGGGCAATGTCTTATTTATTTTTGGAACTTGGCAGAAGAGATCAACAAACTAATTTTATAATAAAAATACACTCTTTAGTAAAATTGGGGTTTGCAGTGATCTAAGAATCAACTTTCAATGAACAGTTTTTAAAACAACCATTATTTTAATAATCTAAAGGAACAATTTCCTCTATAGACCCATGAGAGCAATGGAAAGGCTATGTAAATATTAAAAGTTCTTCAAGAAACAATAAAATGGCAAGAGTTTTTGATACAGAAATATAAATGCATCAAATTACAATATAGTATTATTTTATAGAATATGCTTGTGTGAAGAATCTTCAAAAAAATTTCCAACGTCATATGGTTTTGGCATCACTCTAAAGTGAATAAATGACAAACTCAATTTTTTGGGTGAACTGTCCTTTTAAGACCTATAATTTCCCAGGCCGTTGAAGTTCAAAGAACTTTAAAGTTGTGAAATGTGATGCACACTGTCCTAATGCTGTTAACATACAGATAACACACTCTGAGCTTAAATTAGCAGCTTTCATCGACTCTCACTGCTTGGTTTGACTTTGGTAAGTGGGGGCACGACACTACATTGGGCACCACCGAAAAGTCAGGTGATAAAGCTTAGCCGTTGTTAATTCTTGGGATGTCATCAGTGTACACTAAAGCTTTAAGACAGCAAACTGACATCTGCTCAAGAACACTTTAGTCTCCAAACTCTAATTTACAGTTCGAGTTTCCTACTTGGTTAGTCTGAGAGCCGTTATCTTGTTTCTGCCCAAACCAACAAGTATGCTGAAATGCAAATTGCATCTGGCACCAAGGCACAGTAATTTGACGTAATTACTACAGCTTGATACCAGAGTACGCTCCCGCTGCATGGCACGGATCCATCACAATAATCAGTAATTGCTCTCCATTTTTGACGCAAAAATACCGAAACACCCATTACTCTGTTCCACAGCAGCTTGATAATGCCACATTACAGAAAAATCCTTCACCGACTTCTATTTTGTACGAACTCAACACCTGTAGGGCCCAGCGTTTTCATCATCTGCTTGGAATAAATTGTAGTCATCATCATAACCATAATCACAGTAATAAAAAAGTCCTCATCCTCTTGCCAAATTACTGTGGCATTTGATTTACAGTAATTGTGTGCAGGAGAGGAGGGGTCGAGGAGTCCAAACACGCACACACACACCTGGGGGGCTTACACCTGAGAAGGGCCAGGGGCCGGATCCCAACGATGTGCCCACATTCCCCGAGGCACACAATGACTAACATTGTGACATAGACAATAAACCAGGTGCAGAGGGTGCTATTTTATTATTAGCCTCGAAAATGTCATTTTCAAAAGATTATATTCAAGAGCATTACACATTCAGAAGGTAATTTGTTATGAATGAGGTTTAGACATCTGAACTGCTATTTCTGGATGTAATTATGTCATTAAGTTGCTAGGCACTGACAGATATTACAGCCGGTAAATGTTCAAAATGTTTTAATGGTCATTTTGGAAAGCAACGATATAAAGTGTCACACGCTTCTTTTTATACTGCGACAATTGTTTTAAAACTGAAAAATGGAACATAGACAACAAATAAAAGATGAACGATCTCCAGGACCTTTAGCTTGCTTCACAAAAATTCAAGTATTTTATTTTATTTTTTTTACTTGTAAACAATAGAATCAGGAGACTAGACTCAACATGTGACCAAATGAAAGTGACTTTGCATTTGTTAGACATAATTCAAAGCCCTTTTTTTTTAACAAGTGAGAAATACCACACCAAATGTTGAAAAAAAAAAAAAAAAAAGGCTAGCAGACATCTGCCATTAATTTGACTGACAATACTGGGTTGTAATAACGGAACCGTAATATGCGAGAAACTGCTTTTTTGTAACTCTAGTAATTTAATTTGGCAGTTAGACCGATATAACACTGTAGAACATTATTCAGAAAAGCATGAGAAATCTTCATGTAACATCTCCTTCAAATTAGTGTTAAACTCTTTATTCGTACATAGCTATATGTTTCTCAGCCCTTAATGAAATCGTTCCAGTTTCATAATTACATAATTTAGTATTAGAGCCCTAAACATGCATGGCATTCAGTGCAGTACAGGCTCCTCTGTGCCGTTTTATGTAGGTGCTCCATTTTTTTGGCTAGCCTGCATCCGTAATCTCCTCCTCGCGATTGCTTCCTGTTTTTTCCTCTCAATCTCAGCAGCTGAACATTTGGCAGTGGTATGGGATGAAATGAAAACTGCAAAACAACAAAAACAAAAGTTTTATTATTGTTCTGAGCAATGCAACTGAAAAAACATTTGAAGTCAATGGTGACCCAAACATTTTAGATATTTAGCAAGTTATTATTATAGCTAAGCAACAGTAATATTACTGCCTCCTCCAACTAGAGTTTGATTCCCAACTCCACACTATCAGGGCTCCAGACAAACAGAAAAATCAAGCGCAGAAAAAAAAACGTAGGCGCCAAATAATTTTTTTAGGTACCACAGAATAAACGTGATTTTATTTTTTAAACATTTTGACATTTTTAATCATACTGTCATGATTTAATGTGCAATACTTTCTTGTATATATCAGCATTTTAATCCATCTTGTAGACTAGAGGATGGATACCCGACCTGAGCCCGACGGTACGCGACCGGCCAGGCCGGGTTCGGACAGATATTTAGAAAGGATCCTTGTATACTTTACCTTTTAAATAAAATTATTTAAGTGATATTTGTTTATTGAAAATGTTTTTGATTGAGATCTGATTGTCTCTCTAAAGGTAAATGTGTGTGTATATATATAAAATTAAAATGTGTGTATATAGACATTTACTTTTAGAGAGACAATCACATCTCCATCAAAAATATTTTAAATACACAAATATCACGACATTTCCAGAAATATTAATTTGCGAGTGAAGTTTTTGCTGAGGACGCCACTGGCGAATACTTTACCATTTAAATATTGAAATAAAATTATATTAGTGATCACTTTCAATTAATATTTCAATATTTAAATGGTAAAGTATACAGCAGTGGTGACCTCAGCAAAAACTTCACTCGCAAATTAATATTTGTGGTTGCAAATAAAACCATTTTAGTCGAAGTCTGGAGCCCTGACTATCCGGTCTTATCCAACGAATTATAATACAACCTTGTCATTTCTGTAAACATTATTTTTTATGGAGTTGTACGATTCCTACGATGCAGAAAAAGCAGAAGAAATAGTGAAATCCAGTTACAAAAAATGATAAAAACATCAGGAGAATAAATCAAAAGTACGGCAGTACAATGAATCAAAATCTGCTAGTGTCTGCTAATATGTCAGTGCAAAAAGATGATGTAAGAACATAAATATGCATTAAATAAATCCAGAAAAACTAATTTTAAAAAAGTCTGAAGAAAAAAAAAATATTGCAAATTAATAATTTGTTAAAATGTTAAATGAACTACAATGATTTACTCGTTTTTGATCATTAATCCATTAAAACAACATCCAAAGAAACAAATAAACACTGCATTTTTGGACAAATAAAACATTCAGTTATGATCATGATGCACAATTCTCTTGGTTCACACCAAAACACTTTGTAGGCTAACATTTGCATCAATTACATTGTAGACAAGATTAGCACTGCTTGAGGTTGTTCATCACACAAATGGCTACTGAAGTCTTACAAATAAAGTGGAATAAAGTCTACTGCACGACAGTTGCTGTCATTTTATGGTGCTTTTTATGTCTTTTTGGAAAAAAGAAAAGAAAGAAAGAAGAAAAAAAAAAGAGACCGCTGCTAGTGTGCTTCCACTAAATTGAAAAGAGCATTGTGAATATTACCGAAAACATTCCCTCCTGTTCCACAGAAGAAAGAAAGTCATGTGGGTTTGGAACAACATGAGGGCGAGTAAATGATGACACAATGTTCATATACGTTTGAACTATTCCTTTAACAGGTTAAGCAAACTTGCTTATTGCAGTCATCTCCTGTAGGAGTATTCAATGATGCAATTTCAGAGCTAATGTGCTGCAGGTGCCACAACGTACAAAGCTTACCTTTGTTGGAGAGCGTCATGGAGTCAGACAGATGTCTTTTGAAGGTGTAATGGTGGGCGTTAGAAGCATTTCCTACAGTTGCGCTGTGCGACCGTACAGCCTGTGCGCTGTCTGTGGCTCTGACAGAACCAGGCCGGGGTCCTAAGACACTTTTCCCTTGTCCATAATACTGTGCACTATGGCTTACCAATCCAGAGCAGGAATTTTTAGTTGCCTGCAACGCACTGCAGCCCTGCTTAAATCCAGAACTGCTATTTGCACATGGTACTGAATTCGAGCGGGCAAAGATGCGTGTGGATTTTGTGGGTTCTTGTGGTTGGCTCTTATGGTTGATGCCCATTGTGTCAGAAGCGGAAGGTGCTTTAGAAGCAAAGCTTCTTGATTTGTCCTGTGCAAGTTTTTTGTACTCCTCGTTGCATCTTTGCTGTTCTTGACTGGCCGATAACTTCTCCACATCATCGCAAGCCCTAAAGAGGAGATCATCATCTGCTTCGTCATTCCACAGACCATCGGAATCCAGAAGACACTTCATGTCCTCCTCTGAAACCCCATGAAACTTAGCAGAAGCCTGACTTGAAACTCCACAGTCTTTGGTCATTCTATCAAGTTGACCTTGTCTTGTAGTCTGGGGTGAATGTATGTTCTGCTTCACTTGGACCACAGGTGAAGTCTTTAGCAGCTTATCAGTAGTATGATTCTGGGCAGAAGCTGGCAGCTTTGACGTAAAAGTGCTTTGATTAGATGTTTTAACTTCAGGAAGTGTCTTGGTAAAGGTGCTGGTTTTGGTGGTGCTCTTGGTCACAAAATTACATCTGCTAGAGCAAGACTCGGGCTGAGCAGTGCTTGCTTTCTGAGCTACATTCAAAGGTACTGGGTTCTGTGTCATTTTCAACACAAATGAGTCATTCAGAAGGTCATCGTTTTCCCAGTCATCATCAAAGTCCAGCTTTGTGGTTTTAGGAGCATCCACTGGAGCGCTCTTGATTGCTGCAGAACTTGATGTTTGTTCTGCTGGAGCCACTGGTTCAGTTTTGCTTTCTGGTGTGCAGTTTACTGACGGTGGGCTCAGCCTCCCACTTATGTGCTGAGTGGGACCATCAAACAACGCCTGAAGCTCCGCCTCTTCCTGCCGGGCTTGAGATGTGCAGTTGGTCTGTAGTTGTTCTGAGGAGACTTTGACAGATGTTGATCTTTCCGTTGCAGTTTTACCATCACTTTGTAGCTTATTGACTTTATTTTTTCTTTCTGTGCTCTCCTGTTGTTTCTCTTTGTCCTGACGAGTCATATTGATGTCAAACTGCTTGGCAAGTTTCATGAGGTCCTCAACATTGCTTTGCCTAATGGAAAAAGATGGGGACGTAACATGAAAATCACACATATATGACAGTGATTTCTGTGTAATGCCAAAACAATTGGGTTAGGAGCATGTCATGTGCATAGATCTATTCATTCAAACATATATAAAAAAATACAATTTGTACACTGATTTGAGCAAACCTCTTCCTCGATGAACATACCAAAAAAGCAGTAAATTGGCATAAAAGTCAAAAACAATATAACATTTTATTGGTATAAAAGTTTTTCCCAAACCAATGTATGCAAAAAGTACATTTCTAAAAATGTGCATTTACAGTAAGTTTTTTAAGACCTCTGTGAATGTGAATATGCTCTTTAACACTGAAAAAAAAAAAAACAAACAAAAAAAATTCTGTAGCTTTTTTTTTTTTTAAGTACTCATCATGTTATTGGCTATAGGACACATACCGTGCGGAGATCCTCCTGACTCTGGGCTGTCTGATCTCTGGAGTGCAGGGTATGGCACCATCTCCAATCCACTGGAGCACTGAATCCCCTTCATTTGCCCTCTTAACCTTAAACATAGCAGCAGTTAGTTTACATTTACCAGGACCCATAATTTGCATTTTATTGTCTATATTTGACTTTTTTTTTTAATACTTACTTTTGGTGCAATTCTACTGACAATCTCCGATATGTCAATGACTCTCCCTTCTCCTTGTCCTGTGAACAGTCGCAGACGTATACAAAATACAAAAGTAATTTTATTTTTCTGTAAAATATCATACAGTAATCGGTTTACGAATATATACCTACTGTTTATACATTACTATATCATAAGCATATCATAGTTTACATTAAACAAGGAAATGTGAAATAACACAAACACAGAAAATCATGTGTCTTAAATCGGACTTAGAAAAAAAAAAACATTTTAACTTTTTTAATTAATTTTACTGCTTAGAACATATCTTATGTGCTGTGTAACATAACAATTATAAGTCATTATAAGTTATGAGTAATCCTGTCTTTTGGTTTGCATTCATGAAAGAAAAACAAACAAACAAACAAACTAATCTGTATAATTGTTTAAGGGGGTCTAAACACAGACTACTTTAGGTTTTCTGGCAACACTTGCCATTCAAGCTCTGAGATGGTGAGTTGGTATCCCATATGATGTCTTGTGTGGATTCAGTCTCATTGGGTGAATCTCCACTGTAACAACCGTTCAATCTGACTCTTGGTCGACGTTTTGGGGTGCTACAATCTGAGAATAATCACAACACTACGGTTAGTATTAAGGAAATAACATTTCGACACTAACAAGTAATACTTTGGAGATGCTCCACTGTAGAATTATGCTATTATTTAAAGTACCTTGGAGTGCCATTTAAAAAGAAAAACATTATAACGTTACATGAATATGATAACCATTCAGAACAAGTATACTTTACACAAAGACAGTAACGTTACTTTAATAGTTTTCTAAGAAGAAACATCCATCTGTTTTGCGATCATTCTGGTAGCCTTACAAAAGTATTAACTTTACCTTTGCGACAGTTATATGAAGCGTGACAAGACGGAGACTGGGACTGTTTGAGTCCGATCACTCGTCTCTTTGTTTTCATTTTGTTCTGGGAAACTTTGGAAGTTCTGCTCCGACTTTCTCTCGCATCTGAGATCTGGCGCACACCGATGTTTCTCTTGTCGGTCATGACTTATTTCAACCAGTATAAACAATACCGCTCCTCTCTTCATAACTTGGTCAAAATAGTGGCAAAAGCTTTGGCGATATTTGGTTTAATTCCAGAAAACGTTTTGGTACACAAGTGAGAGTGCTCTCCTACATCGCCGCCATGTTTTTTGAACATTTACATGAAGGAGCGTTCCTGATTGGTCCTTGACATCTCGCGACATCTCGTGAGACTTTGTCTTCTCATTACAGCCTTTTAACCATAGCAGTTTGAATACCGGGACGGTGTACAATAATACATACATATCGGAACAATCCTTACCGTACGTGCATGACAAAAGTAAGTAAAATAATACATCCAGAACTAAAATAAACATACAAAATCCATCCTGTACCTTAGACCTGTGAATATTACCTTACAGTTGTAGAGTATAGCACTGCATAGACATGCCAAAAAGTAAAATGCCTCATTACGTACTTAATATTAGTATTAAACAGTAGTTGTCATGTTTATCCATGTTTTCAGTATGTAGAATATTACATTTATAATATAAAACCAGGATGATACTGTATGTAGGAGAGTTTCTACACAACCTTTTATGAATGAGGCCTCTTGACATGAAATAGCTGATTGTGGAGATTCCTATCCAGCTTGCCTAAAACATAGCCCTAGTGGGCACAGACATTTTTGACCCTTGTTTTAGCTTCATAATGCAAACATTTGCTATCATGTTGTTTAAATTGATTGTTGTTAACTCACTGGTTTGTAGTGCAATTGATTTACCGTTTGCCAAACTTTGTTTTTCTTCTAATCTAGTTGTTTAAAATGTAGCAGCTACAGAATCAGAAGTCTTGCACTATCTCAGAAAATGTCTACAGTGAAACACAAGGCTCATTAATCCTGCATTTCACTGCATTTTGCTGTGGCCATGCTTTAAAAAAGTAAATTCAGCATTTCATCTTCTCCAACTATCTGTTATGGGTCTCTGAACATGATGTATCATTCTCAGTAGACCCATATTAAAATACCATATTTCTTCAACTCATATTTCTAGCATTTTGTTAAAAATTTCTCAATAGATATTTCAGTTTGATCGCGTTACAAAACCTCAGTGTTCTCAGATATTTCATTGAGGAAACATGCTTTTGAAAACACATCTCAGTTGGACATCTGCCCATTGATTTCCATCCATTTGCTTGTCCTCAGTAGAGCATTACTAATGCCTGCTGGACACAATTCAGCTGTTTGTCCCACAGCAGCAACAAAAAAGGCTACAGTTCTCAGATATTCATCATAATACACTCTCACTGGTTACCACACTACCTGAAACTATTTATTATGGAAGTTGGATTAATGTCAAGGACATCGTGCTGCTTGTGTATTGTAAATATTGCTGCCTGAAGCTGGAAAATGTCTCTTTATACCAAAATAGGCATAGTGACAAAAGTAGAAGAATAAAGTTTGCAACGCTGTAAAGCCTACTGTATCATATCTAAAATATGCTAATGTTTAAGGCCTCTAAATTATCAACATGATAAAAACAATCTATAGCACTTCTGTCAGCGTATTTATAGTCAATGATGCTTTTCAAGATGGAAACTTGAGATTTTTCAAATACAAAAGTGTTATACATATGAAACATTTAAATTTTAGATTTTTTTTTTCATGTAGATAAACTGGCCATAGCTTAAAAAATGTCAGGTGGTGCAACTGGGATTCTTAAAATCTTTATAATCTTAAAATTAATTAATTTCCTATTATTCCTAAAAAAATAATAAGTATTTTTTTTTTGTTCTCAGTAAGTGTTTAGAAACAAAATATAATTAAAAAAATAATAATTATCTTATATTTTGCTTTAAAAATAATAGAATTGAAAAAGTTAATTAAATACTAATTTAAACAGCAACAAAAAAACATAACTCCACAAAACAACAACACATAAATAAATACTAAAAACAAATATTATTGAGAACTTAAAGCAATTTAATGCATGTTAAAGAAATACATTTATTTTAAGATAAATCAAAGTTGCACCACCTGCTATTTTTTATATTTTATGATCTTTAATGATTACCAATGTAAGAATAACGTTTCTTTGATATGATTAGTAATATTTCAAGATTTACTGGACAAAGCAACTTAAGTTTACAGAACTTTATTATTAATGCTTTTTTTTTTTTTTTTATAAAACTGCTTGAAAATAGAGATTGTGTACTCGAACACAAGACTCGGAATGCAATTATGAAAGAACTCAGACAGAATCTGGTGGGCTTGTACTTAACAAAGACATTTTGCTCTGGAAATAGTTCCCAAATGAATCCATAAAACATGAAAGATAATTAGCTACAATACAAAATTAAGATAACAAGTAGTTAACAAAGACTGAACTGGTCAAAGAGTAAGACTTGACTTGGACCCACCATTAATAATGTAAACATATCGACTTAAGTAGCAGACTATAGGGGCTCAGCAGGGCATTTTTATTGATATCATAATTTAAGTTTGTATTGTGCATGGGTTTAAAATTTTTACTTTTGTATTTTAAGTCTTTGCCAAACGAAAGCACTAGATGGTGCCTGTATTCTTTAAAAGTGGTGTGTGTGTATGTGTGTGATGTTGTGGAGGCTGCACACTGAGTGTACTGCTGATATAGAAATGCTGTACGCTGCAGCCGGGCTCCCCTGCTGGAGCGGTGTGTGTGAGGGCCAGACGCTGCTGTCAGCACTCACAGCTGACACACACACGCCTCAAACTCTACCTGCTGAGAGGAACCACTAGTCAAAATAAAAACCTTTAGTTGAGACATGTTCCTCTGCAATAAATGGACAAGAAAAGGCCTCTATGAAAGCAAGCAACCTTGTAAATAAGTAGTGTGTCATGGGCAAGTTCTGCTGTTGTAATGTACTGTAACAAAATAATTTGTCTAATTATTCAGCATAAATGTTCTGGCATTAATCTGTCCCTCTGTAATGTAGCTGGTATTAAATGCCTATGACCTGTCTGTGTGATAATATAAAGAAAACACTATGATTCAGGATTATTAATATACAGTAGACCCAATACACTGTGCAGTATAAGAACCAAACCATACTATGTAAGGTAATCTCTAAAAAAGCCCAGATTGTATTTCACCTTCAAATCAAAAGAAATAAATATATATAAATATATGCACATGGGCAATTTCTTTTTTTTCTTTCCTAAAAATCATGAGGAAACTGTGCTTAGGTTTAATATAAAAAGGCAACTCACAACAGTAAGGTATTATAATTAACATTAATTGTTCTATATTGGTTCACATATACTTTAAATGAACTATACTATGGATGCATTACCGTTAACACACATACACACACACACACACATATACATACATACATACACACACATTTCATCCATCTTAAAAGAATAGTTAAATAAGTAAATGATACAAAAAACAAATAAATATATATGATAACATTTACTTAATTTTTTCTTTTTTAGAGGCATGAAATGTAACCTAAATACATTTACAGATAAGATAAGATTCCCCTGTATGCATCCATAGTGTATGATTGTGTGGTTCTAGACATCAAATTAATGTTAATTAAGGGATGATGAGGTATATACTCTATAATGACATGCAAGCATCATTAATTAAGAAATTAGAATGGGATCACCAAATGAAGATGTATATAGACACTGTTATTGTTCTGTCAAGTGTGCTTTTTGGGTCATATGATGCATCTTCAAGTCATGAGGCGCTCAACAGCGTGGTTAAAAGTCACCCTAACACCCCTGTCACACGAAATGTTAGCATTTCACAGAGCCGTGTAGTTAGACGGGGAAGTAAAGGGCAAAGATATGTCACTTTCAATCTGAATATGAGGCATCACGTCTTTAGTTTTTTTCCCTTCACAATGTTTTCCATCGCCTTACCCCACAATCGGCAAAATGCCAAAGGCCGCTCAAGGAGAGCGCTTGGCTCCTCGAGCTTTGAGCTTTAGCCACCCAACCCTCCGTTCTCCTAGCCTTTTTTATTTATCTGTTCCGCCTTGGTTGTTTAGACCCAATTAAGAGGCTAATTGTGGAGATCAGGGAGGATTGCATTGTTGTAAAAGTACAGAGCGCATGGCTAATTGCCGCAGCAGCTGCCAGTGTTTATGAAAAGCCGAGCGGTTCTGCGGTTCTCTCAGAGGAGAGCGAGCTCTCATCCTCCTTCTGATGTGGTGTAGAGAGCCAGGTGAGGGGCGAGCAGTCGCCAGGGTGTGCATTGCGGGGCGGAACGGACTGGAAGCTGCAGAAATAATTACCACCAGCGAGGGCTTCTCTTTCTCTTATCTTGGGCTCTCGCTCCCCACGGCAGGCAGAACCTTGAGGATGACACCAAGCATGTGGTGGGACTCGGCGATATGGAAGGAGTCCAGGACACAGATCCGCTGCCAGCTTTTATCTAAATGATCGCACACTCGTCTGTGCCAGGTGTTTTGGGTGGAAGTATGTGAAATAAGGCACGCATTTTTGAGTCACCACCGAGGCTGTTACCAAGTGATGCTACTGGCTCCCAGAGCAGATGGGTTTTGGAAAGTAAACCTCAGGAACGTCGTTCTGCATGGCTGCAGCTCGTTTTGGATGGTGCTTGGATACCATCATGACTCTTCTCAGAGCAGAACATGCTATAATGAGCTGACACCTCTTTTGACAGTGTCATTCTTTTGGCCTTTTACAATTTCCTCGCTATGCGGTGACATTGATGCGCTCTTAGATTTATTTATTTTTTTGCAACATATTTTGACATTGCAACTATCCTTTGCCGCAATTTCTGCCGTTACAACAAATTTGTAGAACTTTGACTCACATTTGACATTGCATTACGTTTATGAGATTCTTTTGAAGATGCATATATCTTTTTTTGGATTTATATTTTGGTCTCACTTTGTTTTTGCACAATGGAAGTATATTGACATTTTTGCCGTGACATTCTTCTAATATGAAGAAAATGTATTAGCATTGCAGCGTTTTTGACATTCTTTAGCACAGTCTTTGGTGTTTTGAAGACTTATAATACAAAACACTGCAACATTAATAACATTAATTTAAATTTATATACCATTATTGCAGTTTTGCTTCATGACAGTATTTTGTCAGTTTAATTTAAGTTTACATTTTTTTTATTTGTAATTTTTATTTTGACACTACAACATTCTTTTGTGACTGTGATATTATTTTGACTTATTACAGTATTCTTATGGCATGGCAACATTCTTCTGACATAAAATAAATGACATTACAGCATTCTTGATATTATATTATTAGTCATAAATTATAACATTCTTTTAACACTGCAATATTTATGTCAACAATAAGTTTTGTATCATGCGGTATTTTGTCATAACAATTTTATTTTTAGCTATCCTCAATATTATTATGGCATGGCAACATACATTTTTGGCATGAGTACATATACAATAAAATTACTTTAAAATATGTTTTGGACATATTTTTGGATATTTAAACATTCTTTGAAAAACAAAAATACAATTAACACCATTACAGTATAATATTACATTACAGTGTTTTAACGTTCACATTTGACATTTTTTTGCAATTGCAAGTCTTTCATGTCATTACATCATTCTTTCAACATTCTTATGGCATGGCAAAAAGACATCAAGGTTAGAAATGGGTGATGCAGTTAGACAAGTCACCTTTATTACAATACACATAAAGTCAAAGCAGCTTTTCAGTGTACAGGAAGTTGAGTATCAATAATGTTAACAAATTTCAGTTCTGCTGCTCTTAAAAGAGCACAGTTATAACAGCTCAGTATTCAGTAAAAGTCTGTTTATTCAGTGATGTCATCCTCCAGCTTATTTAATTTCTCATCAAAGAGCATTGTGGGTAATTAGGCAGTCATGGTGGTCTTCTACATGCAACATTTTAGTTCTCCTTAATTAGTGAGCAGGAAGATCACGCTCTCTACTCGAGAATCTCCGGCGTGGATCTCAGTCGTGCTTCCTGCATCTCTTCTCCTCCCAGGGAGGCCCAACCTGCCCCACTGCCCCATCGCTCCCGCTCTCTCATTAATCTGTCCACAGGAACGTCCGGCTGCGCGGCAGCTTGACTGCTCATTTATTCTGTTTAGAATAGCGACGCCGGTGATAAATGTCCCGCAGAGCGCACATGTGCTAAAATATTCATAAATTGGAACTCTTAATTTGCGAAGGTGGAAAACCAATAAATTTCAAGAGTGGTGACAAGTCATGTTATATTTATATGAATATGCAGGCCATGGGTGAGACACTGAGATTAATACGCCGTGTGCTTGCTATTAACCAATAGTTATTTCCTCTTTGCGAAATTAGCACGGCGACTGGTGTGCGAGGAGACAATCATTTGTTTGATGCTTTGATGTGGTTTCCTACAGAAACAGACCCAAATTTGAGCACTGTTGCCATTAATCGACAGGCCTATTGAAGGGAGGAATGTGGACCACCAAAAATCATAATGCCAAATCCGAAATCAAACTTCTCTGATTAAAGACAATGCGCACAGCTGTTTTATATCCCTTCCATATCCTTTTATTCTTTGAATGCAAAAAGATCCGTATGCACACCCTTTAGCGTTATGAAAAGTTATTATCTTTGAATAAATCCTGCCATTTCTCTCTGCTCAGAAACCAGATGGCAGTGAAGACAGATTACTTTTCAAGTTGCATTTACTATTCCACAACACAAAGTCTACAGTGCATTGTTCTGTTTTGCCAACAAAACTTTTGTCACTGTGTGGATTCCTTGCAGGTGAGAAGAGGGTGGCAGCTGCTCCCTGCAGTGTTTTCTTGCTCGGGTCAGTCTCTCCTGGGGATGCAATGACAGAAACTAGGCCAGATGGTGCGGGAGAGAGAGGCAGAGCGGGCCGCTCTCAACCTGACCAACTGTACTGCATTCAAGGTGAGTGAAAACACTTCCTGCAGGAGAGAAAAATCACAAGTGAGATCTCTAATATCTCTCGGCCAACTCCTTAGACAGCACTAAGGTTAAAAGGAGGGATTTATTTCCTCATGAGTCTTCTTTAGAGTTTCAGTTTGTGACGTTGTATACATAGTCTACAGAGATGTCAATATAAAACAAAGCCTCTAAGACCGTGCTATCCTGCAACTGAAGAATTATTGGTAACACTTTTCCATATTTATAATACATTATTACTGTAGGTTCTCAAATGTAATCCTAACAATAATAATACACAATCTACTTCATTTATAATGGACTACATCATAAATTGACATTATTTATTTAAGAACGCAAAGTATCTTACTACATCTGAGTCCATTTTATATTGATTGTCTGCATGTCAACTACCTCTCATCAGTATTTAGAGATACTTAACAGCTGTCTAAATAATCAAACTGATAATCAAAATTATTTCAAAGCATATGTGTCATTTACGTAATCATCTGAAACTGATCTTATGTTTGCCTGAGAAAATAAGAATAATAATAATTGTTATTGTTACTTATAAGTGGTCTTTGTCTGCTTTGAAGGGTTAGTTCATTAGTTAGTTCAAATGTCAATTCTGTCATTAATTATTCACCCTCTTGTTGTTCCAAAAAACCCTGTAAAAACATGCTTTGGAGGACTGAGACTATTTTAAGACTAAGACTATTTTAGTTTCTATCTAGTTTCTGGGCCTTAAGCATGTCAGTTGCATTGCTGTCTATGAATGATTAGAAAGCTCTCAGATTTCATCAAAAATATCCTAATTTGTGTTCCGGAGATAAATGCAGGGCTTACAGATTTGGATCGAATTGAGGGTGAGTAATTAATGACAGAATGTTTTTTGTTTTGGGTGAATTATCTGTTTAGTGTTGATGATATCTTAATATTTCCATGCCTTATAGTCATATACAGCAGCTATACTAGAGCTTTATTGAGACAGATCCTGTTTTCGTTCCTTTTTGAAGGGAATGATGTTCTTTCATTGTCTTTATTATGTAAGACTAATTCCGTTAGTTCAATTAAACAGCACAGCACAACTTATCTCGAATTTCTTTCTCCTCTTGTCATCTGTAACTTTCTTCTCTGTTGTGGCTTTGATCTAAAATTGGCCTCTGTAGAAGACTTGTGTACAGTAATTTTCATATGGGCTTTGAACATATTGAAAGGGCTCATGGCTGCCGTCACTTTTATCCTCTGATTCCTTTTCCCTGGGAAACGACGAGCATATGGCAAACACCCTCGCTGGATTCTCAGACAACGGGAGGGGCCGTATTAGGATTCCTGCATCCTGTCATCGGCGAATCCCAGGGTGCTACCCGAACCCTCCCTCCCGCGCACATGCAGCACAAACACCATCTCCTCCAGACTTTGAAATGCGCTTGGCCTTTCTCTGACATCCTTAACCTGGAACACAATGCTCTAATCTCACTTGCATTTTACCTTGTATTTACCTGGATTCACTTTCTTTTGATTGTGCCTATTTTGAAGATTTAAAACTGCTAAAATATATAAATCCTTTAGTTACTTAAGTGTAAAATAAATAAATAAATATATATATATATATATATATATATACACACACATACATGTCAGAATCAAATCACACAAAATAAAATCTCTAGTTTTTGCAAAAAAAATAAATAAATAAAGTGGCAGCGGTGTTAGCTATTTGACTTTTTTCAAAGTTTAGTGACAGATATAGGAACTTCTTGGGCGAAACTTATCTAAGTTCTCACCTGCCTACTAATCTGTATTCACCTTTATATAGATCAGTAAATCTGCCTTAATGCTGTCATCTAGTGACATTTAACTACCAGTTTTAGCTACTTTTAACTGAAAGCAGTTGGCAACAGTGTTTAACATACTGACTACCACCATAATGACGCAGGTGGTAAAAGAGAGAGCCACATGAAGAATTAAAGCTCATCACATAGACAGTAGCTTCCTAAACTAATTTATAGAAGGTCATTTATACAAACACAAATCACCATCATGGTAACACTTAAATAATGCAATAACATTCATTAAACAACAGAAGATGTAACATAAAGTCCAAATGTACATAAGCAAAAAATAAAGTAAATAAATAATATAAGCCCTGTTTAACAAACGGGGCTTAGCTTAAGCCAGGACTAGGCATTAGTTAAATTAAGATATTTAAGCAATAAAAATGCCGGTCCCACTTTATATTAAGTGTCCCTAATACCTGTGTACTTACATAGTAACTAGATGTGTATCTAGTATGTAACCA
>JAUCMT010000024.1:19856428-19869000 GCA_032357475.1 Enteromius thamalakanensis | reverse complement strand
TCTACATGGTAACTTCTCAGGAACTGCCCACTTAATATAAAGTGTAACATTCTGGACACCAACCACAATTTATATATGTAAAGCCTAATTTACTGCCCGCTGCTGTGTAACATCAGATTAATTACATGCTAAATCCATAGCAATTGTATATTTAATATAAAGTGTAACACTTTAATTACCACAAAGTGCTGTTAGACCTGTTACACATTTGTACTTTCATTACCAAAAAGTGTTGTTACCAAAACTGGGGGATAAATTAATAAATAACCATTTTTATTAATTAATTTACATTTATTTAAATGATTTTTAGTTTAGCAAAAAGCTTTCAAATGTGGAGTGTCACATAGGGAATTCTGGGAATATCATTTAACAGTTTTTAACTGTAAACTATACATTGATTTGTTGTATTTACTTCTAAAACCTGTACAGTTAACAGCATTTTACTGTAAAATCACACTAAATGTGTGGTTAGATGTTTTTGTCAATTTTCTTTCCTCTGAATAGTACGGGAACTTTATGTTCACCTGTGAACTAACGTTAATGTTATATATTTTTTTTTTATTACACTTATGTTTTATAGCGAAACATTTTATTTACCATAATTTAATTATTTAGGCCATTATTTACTGAAAATCTTCTTAAAATCGTCAAGTTTTGTCTTGTATCGTCTTTTTCTTGACGGATGTGGTTTGGAAAAAATAAATAATTATTTAATTATTTAGTCAACTATTCCTTTTAACACGACTTTAACTGAGATGCACAACCGAATAGGAAAAATAAAAACCTATAATCTCTTTTGATTGATTCCACGTTTATCCTTTTTGTTTGCTAATGCAGGGGAAATAAGGCACAGTAATAATGAACAATTGATAAATGAGCACACTTGATTTGAGAGCCGCTTGACACCATTGTCACCTGCGAAGGAGAGAACACACGTATAAAAGCTCGTAAAATAATAGCTTTGACAAACTCAGCATTTGTTGGGAGGCCATCAGTGTAATTTATTATCCTAATTGGAGGATCTCCCTTTTTTGCTTTTGTAATTAATGTCAAGAATGTCTGTTTAATATGGGGCAATCACAGTAATTGGCATTGCTTAAAGAGGGGAAAAAAATCAAAGCTTAATTTCCTCAAGTGAGAACACTGAATTGCTGGACTCCTTACATTTAATTGGCCAACTTTTGTGTGTATTTATTATTAGTGGTGTTTGCTAAGGCAAGCATCACTATAACTATTGCTCTGGGACACAAATGGCCATTTGTTGAAGAGCCCACAGCAATCAATTTGAAGAATCCCTGCTTGAAAGGAGAGTACAGGAGAGGTGTGCTGTAAATGATCTGGAAGGATGGGTTTTGCCAAACCGTTGTCAAAATGGGCAAATCCCAGAGACCTACACAAAGGAAAGGGACTTCAGCCATATAGAATATAAAATATTATAGAGAGTCAGGGCTCTTTTAACTTTAGCAAGTAACCACCCAACACCCATATATACATATGAATGCGGTTTCATATTGTTCAGAAAAGATAAGGCTCTGAAAATCAATTCTAGGAGGCAAATTTCACACCTCAATAAGTAAGTAAGTATATACATACAATACAATAAGTATATTATGCAAATTAATGTTTTTGATATTGTTAGAAAAAATTATTATTATTATTATTATTATTATTATAGAACAATATAAAAACACACATTCATTTAAATAAAATACTTCACCTGAATAAGTGGAAATACATTTTCACTTAAAATAGCCAACCAAGCAACCAACAAAGTAATTACTACAACAACAACAACTAATAATAATAATAATAAAATGTAAAAAAATAATTCTGTGCCGAGGCTGGATATTTTATATAAATACAATAAAATAAATATAAATTCGGCTGTATAGGAGGCAAATTTCCACACAGGTTTTTTATTTTTTCTGCATTGAATATTTATGTGATTTTTGACTTTTTTTAATTTTTTTATTTTTTTAAATTTTTTACACACCTTACTGTAATAGAGTTGCAGAGGTAAGCACTTGCATAATCATAAGAAAATGTAAAAATCTAGTTTTACATCACAGTGTGATTCTCTATGGTTCTCACAGGTATTACATGAAGCGTCTTTACACCATTTATAGCAATACGAACAGATCTAATTAAAAGGCACATATCTAATCTAACTTAGAATTAAATTAGAGCAAAGATTGCTATGACATCCACATGGACTGTATTTGTTTTATTGACAACATTTTCTGATGTTTCCTACAAGGTAAAACAATTACATCTTCAGTGCAAGCATCATGCATTAAGCATCTCCAAGGATGTGCATCTCGTTCTTTCATCATAAAGATAATACATGTACCGCTCAAGCTCAGATACTTGCAATTACCATAGATTATCACCAACACAGCGGTTTGAAGTAATTATAACAGGTCCCACATCGTCCATATAATCACCTCCCAATTTGAGCCTGTTTAGAATAGTTTTCTGCAAACACGCATTAAATGGTGCCTGTAGCTCTCCCTTGGAGGCTTATCACCGAGCTGGGGAGAACACTCAGCCAGACTTTTATTACAAATCGCCATGCTGCATACCGTAATCTTTCAGTGTATCAGTGTAAGCTTTCAAGCACAGTGGAGGGCAAGATGATGCCAGCTCTTGTTAATGTATTATTGGCAATTAGCTGGAATTAGTTTTAGAGGATTTAAAAGAAGACAGAGTAAAATACAATATATAATTTCAATAAAAATATGATTTAGAACTAGAGCATATAGAAAAAGAAAATATGTTAGTATTACTATAGAAATAAGTGTGCAGCTTGAAATTTATCTTTTTTTTCCCCCATAAGAGCAGGGGTCCACGTCAGCTATTTTTAGCTTCATAAAACTATGTTCTGCTGCTTGATATTGTAAATGTGTGCGTCTTAGCATATTATGATATTTTAATGTATTGTCTTAATTATTAACACACTGGTTTGTAGTGCAAACTATTTGTTATTCTTCTCACTTCTACCACTTACTGCCTTTCTTTTTCTTCTCGGAGGTCTCGCACATTCACAGAAAATGGCTAAAAACTATCGCGTAGCCATCTTTCCCGTTTGTCTTTAAACGTTTTTGTGTTATCTCTATAGCATCACTGTCAAGTAGATTTAATTATTGTAGAGTTAACAAACGTTATCAGAATTGTAATGTTCATAACAGACCGGGAAGATTTTTAAAAGAGTCATTTATTCATTAATTTCTCACTGACTTACCATGGATGATGTGGAAATACGGTAGACAGAAAACTGTGTTGAAACCGTTTGGTTTGGACCCTAAACCCTATGGGTCTCATTGAAGGGTGATCAAAAATCATGTATTTTTCTCAACTGTAAAGACATGAACATCTTTAATGGCAATGGGTAAATTATTGGAAAACTTTCATTCTCTACACTCTACACTAATACACATTTATTAATCAAATCCATTAAAAGGATTGTTAGGCTGCATTAATTAGATCAGTCGGAACACTCCTATTAACATGCCAACAAAAAAATTGCATCTACACTAATATTAGTCTGTCTCTTTCTTATTCTGTTTCTCAGTCCGTATCCAGATAAGATGGTCTATCAGCACAAAGAGACAAGAACACCTAGATGAGCTTTGTGAACAGATCACCGGAACCAAATGCACAGAAACACACACACACTATAAGTCCTTTACACAATCTGACATGCGCTTAATATTGAAGTGGGAATTATGTGCTGGGTGTCCAGCCGGAGGAGAACTGGACACAACTAAGCCTGGTTCTCCCAAGGTTTTTTGGGGACACCTAATTTCTAGTGATTAGCATTGTTTTGACTATAGAGACCGTCTCTGTATTTGATAAATAAATAGTATAATCTCATCATTATACATTACCATAACTCTGTTCTATCTGATCTAATAAAAGTGGTTTATTGATTGATTGATTCTGGAAGTGAACTAATAAGTGAGCTAACGCTGTACTCTAACTGTGGAAATTGTTCTACCTGGTCTCATAAAAAAAACATACCTGGGTGCACTTTTTAACGAGACGCGAAATACATACCAACAAGTACAAATCACTGCAGTTTCCAAAAGAAAAGGGTTTTGATTAATAATTTTTGCGTGATTTTCACACAATTACTTCAAATGGTTTTGACTTCAAAACAATATTAATATTCTGGGAGATTCGAAAATGTAACCCTCATTCCCTGATGGAGGGAACAGACACATTATGACGCGATGGGGTCCCTTTTCTGTGGTCACAACATAACTTGTGGTGACTGAGAGATGCTTTTGAACGATCTGCTTTATGTCTATGGGACAGTATCCATAGACAGTAGGTTTGTTTGGTATCTCACAGATTACAGAGATGTACTTGAGAGGTGACAAATGCATCAACAAATGCCTTTTTATAGCTGTTTTGCGTTTGTTAACCCTTTGACATAAATTTTGGGTTGGATTTGGTGTAGGACATATGTCCAACTTGGCAGAGCATTAACGTTTAGCAACAGTCCACAGATATTTGAGTGCAGAACCATCGCAGTATCTACCTATATCAAAAAATTTGCTTAAATTTTAAATTTCTTTACTTAAAATGAATAAAACATGACGAGAGAAAGAAAACATACCTTAATTATGTTATCAATGATTAAGGAAACGTAAATGTGACATGATGCAATACTGACTACATTAAAAGAACATGTTATGCTTTTAAATAAATGTTCTTTATGTAAATTTGTGAAAAAGCTCAGACTGACATAGAAGAGAGAGCTTTATAAACTCGTCACTTTATTCTGTCATGTCTGGTTAGGACACAGCGCGACTAAATTAAACATCAAATATATTCATATGGCCTGGAATTGTGCAACATTTTCACTTTTAGTGTGAACAGACACGTTCCACTTTGATGGAAGCATGTCACGAGCACATCATGGATGATGATGGAGAGGACCAGTGTTGATTTTTTTTTTTATATATATATATATATATATATATATATATTTTTTGTGTGGATTCTACAATTCCACACTAGCTGTTGTCTGTCCTCCACCCACTCGGAGCAGCTGTTGAGTTATTTATATCTGAAGCTGCTGAAAATAGGCTGGTAATTAGAGGCAGGAGCCCTGTGAACAGATACTGCAATAGAAAGGGACATGGCCCACAATGCCATTCTCCCCCCCACCATCCCTCTCAGGGCCGGGAACAAGTGGGAGATAAACCAGAACTTGACTTCACTGAATAATTGAAGCCGTTTTTACAAGAGCAACAGCCCACTATCTGACCTCATAAAGCAAGCACGAGAGACTATCAGAGCCTTGCAGGAAGTGAGGGAGAGACACAAATAATGTTTACATTTTGGTAGACAAGGAGCACAATGATGATTGCTACTCTTTTTTAAAGTTGTGTTTGGGGGTCATAGTTCTTTTATAATATTGTTCTTGGAAAGATTATTTAGAATTGAGATTGTCTGATAGCATGTGAGCTGCAGGGCACCTTAAACCATTTTAGAGGTGGAGAATATTTAGCGGAGAGGGTTAGTTTTTACACAAAGAATGGCTATTATTATTGCATTTGAAGTGAAAACTTTAATAACTCCATTATCTTTTAAAACAAACATGATGATATATATATATATATATATATATATATATATATTTATATATGTGTGTGTGTGTGTTGCTGTAGCTGTCTGAGTAACACATAAACACAGTAAAAACCTATATTTTATAATTTTGTTCATGATATTAAGTCACATTTGGGGGAAAAGTACCTTGTGTTTTAATTTATATAAATAAATAACCATGACATTTATTTAAAGCACTTTTTATATTTATCACGGTTTGTGGTTTAAACTTGTTTTATTTTGTCCAAAAGCAAATAACACTCCCCATAGAGAGAAAAATAATACAAAATACAAGAAACCATTTTATTTCAATAGTATTTTGCTTAGTGTAAGTTTTTGTCACTTGCTTTCTAGATAGACCCCCCCACCCCCCCAATAGACATCTATGGCAGTTGTCTTTGTTTATAGTGAGAGCATGAAAACTAAACTAAACAATATTATTATTATTATTATTAATATTATTAATAAAAATTTTAATTTTTATTGTACTTGAAAATTCTCCTTTTATATTTTCTTTCACGAAGTAAGTTGAACTACATTAAGAAACATTTGGTTACTTTCTTTTGTTTCTTAAACTCTCTTATAAAAATAATGTTTTGATGTAACCTTCTCATTTGTATTTCAATAATTACAATCTTTTGAAGTTATCAGTTGTGACAGCTCAGTGACTGGTCTTCTACACATTTTTACATTACTGTATATATATATATATATATATATATATATAGAGGCTCAACATAATAGGTGACACAAAATTGCCGTCTGCAAAACAGTTTCAGTTGGGTTTTCCCTCCTCCTTGAAATGATAGAGAAAGAGAGGCGGAGAACTGCTCCTATTGTGGGACTCAAAGTCCCAGGTGAGCCCTGATGCTTCATGCTAATTTCCAACTTTCAAAGCTTGTAAACTTTATCTAATTATACACAAGAACACACTACTGCGCCCAGGTTTTGGCAGGTTGCGGCTTTAATTTATGAAAAACAAATCTGAAATATGCAGATGTCTTTTGTTTGAAGCAGATGTTTAGTTCTGTTTGCCAGAATTCAATCAGCGGTCTCGTGGGGGTCCTGCATGCGATACATGTCCAAGGGGCTGTTTGAAGTCTGACGGGGACACGGTGACGAGACTCAGCCGCTCATGTTCACCCCGGCCTGCAGTCGCAGCCTGCAGCGGCTTTTCGACTTGCTTTGACATTGCTTTCAAGGAACTGTTATGGAAAAGCAAGCCAATCCAATAACGATGGGATATCTTATCCAGCTATTTGTACCAAAGTAAAACCATTGAAGCCTCAGATGAAATTCAGATGACCCCCCCGCTCAATCTGGTGATTGGAAGATATTTTCCATCCTCGCATATGCTGCAAAACTGATAACAGAGCTTTACGCAGAAGCGGAAGAAGGATTTATTCCCGACTGGAACTTTTTGTGTCTCTGCCATGATGTGTTTACATCAGATGTGTTCCGACAAACACTGTCAGCTGCATTCATTTTTAATTAATGGGGCTCATTAAATGATGGGTTCGAAAAACGCAGCAATTATCATTTATCTTGATATATTATTTACAAGGTCTCATTCTCCTGGCTGGGGAGGTAAATGTGCGGCAGGGGAATTCTGGGAGGTTACAGGAGGTTGGAGAGCAGACCGTTGGGATTTTGAAGCACCTGGCATCAGAGAGAGAGAGAGAAAAAAGAGCAGCGTTTGACTTTAAGCGGAGAACCAAGGACCATTGTTCAGACGCTCGCTGTTTCACTTCTTAATGAAGCTACAGGAGGATATTAATGAGCAGTCTCTTCTAAACCCAGAACTCATCAATTATTTACCCTTTCTTTACTCTCATCAGTTTGTTTTATTCGTCTGTTTCTTCTATTTGGTTTCTCCATTCATCTCTTCGTCTCTTCAACAGATGGGTGCCGGTCTGAATTTCCGTCTAGCTTTGGTTGTTCTTTCATCTAGGGCCTTTGAGTGTTACCTAGCCTATTGTCAGCGGGACAGCGGAAAAACAAAAGCTAGAAACGCAATATGACAGATTCACACTTTTATTGGATGTTCATTGGAAGAGGAGAGCTGGGAATGCAGAGAGAGTTACGATGCAGAGGCTTGGCTTTTATGTTGGATGGTAAAATCTTAGCCCAAATGTCTCTACTGAGATGAAGATGGAAACCATCGCTCAGCATCTCAACATTGTGCCATTATTTTTCACCCTGTTTTGTTCCAAACCATATTTGGTTCTTTATACATTCAATCCAGCCTAATATAATAAGAATTTGCTAATACACACACACACTACATTTACAACATCACACAGTACATCCAACATGGATGTAATGAAAACATACAAAGCTATTGATTTTTATTATTAAAATAATTTTAATTATTCTAATTGTATATATGAGTCCCTAAACCTAACTCTCTTTAACTTTTCTCAGCAATATAACACAATAAAGATGAATGGAATTAATGTTATTCTTAATTTAATATGAATACTTTGTTTTTACACAATCTAAAAACATTGATAAATGACATTGAACATAATTCATTTAATTGAATAATGCTATTACATTAATTGCAAAGCTTCAATATTCTACTACCCTAAAATTATTTATAAACATCTGTTTGTCTCTAAGCTAGTGCTGGGCAATGATTAATAGCTATTAAACACATCCAAACAAAGTTGTAATCTATCTAAAATGTATATTTGCTATTGTATTTTGTAATGTTTTTGATCAAGCATGCAGCATGAGCACCAACGGATAACAAGTTTGAAATGCTGCCGTTTATGTGTCTTATTTTGAAAAATGAATTGTTATTGAGCTGAATTGAATCAACACTGAACTGACTCATACTGAACAACAACACTTATGTCTTTAGTAGATCTGCATATTGCATTGAACTTGTCTGATAATAAATCAAGTTGGTTACTAAACCAACACTCAAGTGACTCAACCTGAATAATGTCAGTATTGTTTTGCAACAGCTACTTTTCTTGGATTTGCCATTTTTTCAACGTTTGCATCACAAATTTTGTTACAGTCCTATGTAGCTATTTTAAACCTCTATTTTATAAAGCCTTATAAAATAAAGATCACAATTTCGACACGTTCGTAAGAAGGAGAAAATAATCTACTGGCCTACTACTATAATCTAACTTTCTACTGACAGTCTATTTATCTTAAATATATCTTGGGAATAAGATCTGTATTTTGCAAAAAGGGTTGATCTGAAAACAGATGGATCCTTCATCATAGTTTGTGTTCGTAATCTTTGAGCTTTCCTTGTGTTTATTGTTCACCGAACTTCTTTGTGGACTCATACATGTGACCCTCGATGCCATGCTCATTATATAACAGCTGCACATCAGTCATAACACTGTCATTGCCATGGCTTTGCAATTAACTTCCTCAATATTGTCTTCTCTCGCCCCTGGACTTCAGCTATAAGTAGATTTTGTCCCTGTCCCTGCTTTCCTTCACCGTGTCTTGGCTTGGAACTTTTCCCCTTTAGTGGATTCATGACAGATGCCTAATTGAATGATGAATGTTCCTTTATCACGTAGTAATTGAAGCGCCACATCTGTGATTGGCTGTGGGGGCTGCGGCCGCTCTCTGATTGGTCGGGGTTCAGCGTGGCTGGCAGCTACGGCCTACTATCCATCTGTCTGCACATCCTCAGACCTTATTCTCACCTCACAGATCTATCGTGACGGTGGGGGCTGCTCAGCGAATCATAATAAATTATGCAAACGAGGCCTTCAGCTGACAATACGAACGTGACGGTATTGTTCGGGGCCTGCTCATCTCATCTTGACCCAGCCCTGCCTGATGCGGCCCTGTCCTGTTCTCCTACTCTTCTTCCACTCGCCTGCCTGACCTGACAAGCCTGCGATGAAGATTAATGACCCCACCCTGACTGACAGCAGCGGGAATTGAAGGGCAAAGGAGGTCGTTTATCATCCGGTGACAGGTGCCATTCAGTCCCGCAGCCGGCCCGGCTACCGACCACATGCTTGGTCTCTTTTCTGTTTTGTTTCTCCATTCCCTCTCCCCCCGCCTCGATCTCCTTCCTCAATGCGAGCTAAACTCAAGGCCTTAATAACTCACCCAGATTTAAAACTCGTTCTATGGAGCGAGTCTGACATGAAAATAAGAAAATCAATCCTGCATGTGTGCTGTACTGCTACTTGCTGACTCCAAGGCACTCAGCTTTAATTTGAATCGGGAAGCTAAGGGCCAGCGCAGGAAGACATTTATAAAGCATCATCCATTATAATTTACCAATAACGCCAACTTTGGGGATCATTACTGCCCGAGCATTAATGATTATTTTTTTTCTGCAGAGTAGTTCCCACTGGGTTCCACTCTTAGCATGTGAGGAATGCTTCTTGGAAATGCACCCCATCCATATCAGCTCTGCTTAAGCAGCCTCTCCTTGTTCAGGATGTCTTGTGTCTTACTAGTAAAACTCTAAAGATATTGCACCTGTTTTACACGACAATTGATTGTGGTCTCAAGTGGATTTGCTTTAGGTCACAGATTATACATTGGACATGAAGTATAGTCCTTACTGACTATAAAATTGCCATGTGGTTTAACCATTAAGTAAATAATAAGACACAATATAATAACACAATATCATGGCAATTTGTAGCAATTTAGCGAATCGGTAGCTACTTAATATGCATTAGCACTAGCATTGGTAGGCTTTTGTACAATCTGCTTACTGTTTGTGGGTTTGTAGGTCATTTGCACAAATTTTCCACCTTGTATGAATACGTACAAATTGGTCATAAGACTGTCTTGAGCCACCAAACGCTTTCATGTTTCCTCTATTTAAAGTAGTGTATATGAATAGTTACATGAGTAAGTATGGTGGCACAAAATAAAACGTGGCGATTTTCTAAACAGATAAAAAAGATAACTATAGTGTATGGCAGAAGAGCACTTTGCAGCACTTCGACCTCGGCGCAGTAATATCATCTGAAAACTCCTCCTCTCCCTCTCACTTCTGTCAATACAATACAACCCAGAAATGTTGATATATCTGTGCAGAGAAGTGCTCCTCCACCATACATTATAGTTAGATTTATTTATTTATTTATTTATTTATTTTTTATTTGCAAAATTGCATACAAAATCACCACCTCATAAACATTTTCTGTTGTGAGATTGGAGGGCCTGGTAGTTACATATTTGTTATAGTGTTTTTCTAATAATTGGAAAATATAATTAAGTAAATACCTTTACTTATATAAAATATGATAAGACTCACTGAACTCGACATCTCACTGAGCAACACATCACATTTGATTTCGGTCAAGGTATCATTTGCATATCGGGCTACATCAGTAAAATTAGTTTTAGTTGTAACTAATCCAGTGTAGAGTTTCAATGTTTGATCTTGACACAGGCGATACTCTGATTTTATTTATCTGTGGTATCATTTAGACGTTTACTATATATTTCTCTCCAGGAGTCTTCTCCTGTAGCTTTATCTTCGGTATTCTGTCGCAGGCTAATCAATCTCTGCCACATTAGCACTGAGCTGGATTAATGAAGTCACTGCCGCATTCTATCATTTAGCGCCAACCAATAAAGCAAAGAGAGTGTGTCTTTACCTGTCCCACAATGCTCCAGCAATTCTGAATTATTTTATGCACAAGGTTTATTAGTTAATGGAGCTTAATAATTCATGAACGATTAATGGAATCGTACCCAGTAATTAGCATTGTGTTTGAGAAATATGGGTATGCATCTTCATTAAGTATCACAGATAGTCTTTTCATCTTAATTACGGCCTCTCGCTGTCATTTTTTACTTTCTTATTAAGGCTTTTTTTGTTTCTAGATACACAAATGGCTAGCCCTGAGAAATGTGCTCATTACGGAGAACTCAGAATCCAAAGCGAAATGCTATTTGAAGGTGTAAGGAATGACTCTGGAGGACGCTCTGAAATGGGCTCTAGCTGCATGCTTGCAGCAGCACTTAACATGATTAAGAATCAAGGCGCAATTCGTATTTTTGGTCTAATATAAATAAATCGTATAATGAAGCCATAAAAGTGCCTCCATTATTTCAGCAGGGGCACGGGATTAATTATCAGCCAAAGCTCCATTGATTGAAGGATCCTGCTGTGGTATTTAGTGTAAACCTCTAGACTACATTAAAGAGTCTGCGGTCGTCATTGAGAAATGTGATCCTTTGCTCCCGGCAGGTATTTAAGTGAAAAGGAGGTTAAAGTTGGGATTGACTTGGCAAATGTTCAGTTTTGCTCTATTAAGTCTAATACTCAAAGCCACTTGAAATCATATGTTTGCTGAGGATTAATTAGTTTCTACACAGCTATGTAGTTACCGGTAGCAGCCCCTTACCATAAAAAATGCTATAACCGCACCGTAGTACAGTGATGAAATTAAACCCTATGAAAATGGACAATACGCAATGTTGCGAAATCATAATAAGACCATGTTTTGTTGTTGTCAGTGATGCTGCTAATATACTCATCTAAAACATGATCTTTATTATGTTTATGTTAGCTCAGATTCATCAAAAAAATCGGTAACACGATAACGAACTGTTAGTTAAAGCATTAAACGACATACACTAACAACAGACAGTATATTTTTTACAGCATTGTTAATCTTTGCTAAATATGAACATATACAACTTTAAATTGTAAATAATGATGCATCAACATTTTGAAATGAATATTATCTGTGATTAAATGCTAAATAAATATTGCTTAAGGTAACTAAAAAAGTATTATGTTTTACTTAAACAGTACAGAAGGTCTACCTACCTATAGGGTTCCTGAATTTCTGAAATGTAGGCTACTATATTTCTAAACATCCTATTGCTACACTTAAAGGCAATATTGCACTGGTCTGCTGGACTTGGTTCAACAATATAACAATATTTTGTTACTTAAGCTTATGTATTCAGTCATTATTCAATGGTATACTAAA